>JAOWMA010000432.1:0-36287 GCA_025962755.1 Colletotrichum tropicicola
AGTAAACTTTAATCTAAGACCTCAAATTCAGTAATAATAAGTATATATTTCTTTTTTCTTAAAAAGATATTATATTTTTAATAGGATAATTAGTAATTATTTACTTTAATTATATTTATTAATAAAAAGGTTATAAATTTAAATCCCACTTTAGTAGTTATTTTAGAGATATTTAATATAGTTTCTTTTGTTTTTTTTTAAAAATATTTTAAAAAATATACTTAACTTATTAGTTAGAAAATGTTTTTTCTAGTTAATCTCTGGCTTAATTAAATATATTAAATTAATAGTTAGTTATATTTAATTATTTAGCTCTGGGAATAGTCTTAATTTGTTTGATTAATTGATTGATTGATTTGGTTGATTTGAATTGACTCGAGCGCTGGGGTGGATCCACTGTCGTGATCGTAAGTGATACTCCTGTTCCGTGCACACTGAAGTCGCAATCCAATTTCTCATGTCATGTCTAGTGCGAGTGTTGCGACGCCTGAGAAATTGTTGCTGTTTCCCAGACCACAGACTGGGGCAACTTAACAAGCATCGCTATGCAATCGGGTCACAGGTGCCCCTGATTGACAGTTACCCTAGTCACTATGGGAGGCTTCTCAAAGGGAGCGTCGCAGCGTTTTCAACGTCGACACAATTCTTAGAATAACAAGTATAGAGGCGCCGTTGATTTGATCAAACCTAATGTCTTGCAACCCCATGTGTGTTTCGTATGATGCCCATGCTTCTGGTTTGTAAGTTGCTAGTTACAGCCTGGCAAGACACGCGCCCAAAGAATGGGGTCGTAAAGGAGTCTTGGCCATCGCATCGCCCTGGAAGTGACTGGTGTTGGTTTAGCCATCTTTCTGCCAAGTTGGTTGCATGCAAGTATGGGTCCAACTGCATGTCACAGGGGACTTATGCATCATCCTCCTCGCGAAGCAAACTCGTCCCATTCTGATTGGAGTCTCGGCCCAATCTTGAGTTCCCCTCTTCTGATACAATCCCCTCTTTTCGGTTGGACTACGTTATGATGTCCCTACTCCTTAAACTTTCGTCTCTCGATACTCTCCAGGCCACGCAACTTGAAAGGCCCTACTTCGAGCTCTTCGAAGAATTGAAAAATGGCCGCAAAGGGCACCGAAGCTGTTGTAAGTCTCAGCTGCTTCTACAAACCCCAGCCCTTTCTCTTTCGGCGCTGGCTCTGTTTGCAACCTTGCAAACAGCGCACATCTCTGCCAAGACAGAGCGGTTGCTGACCATTCTCTCTAGTGCTCTAAGCTGAATGAAGTTGGGTTGAGCGACCGGCTTGTCTACCCTCACCAGCAATGGTACGACGACCTAACGACGAAGCACTGGTCTCTTGCCGCCCAACTCACCCCATACTGCGTCATTATACCGCAAACGACACAGGAAGTATCCAAGGCTGTTTCCATCCTCGCTAAGGCCGAGGACTGCATCTTTGCTGTCCGGAGCGGCGGCCACATGCAGTGGGCTGGCGCCAGCAATTGCGAGGGAGGCATTGTCATCGACCTTGGCAGGTTGAACCGCACGGAGTACCATCCCGAGAGAAACATTGTTTCCGTTCAACCTGGATGCAGATGGAGTGAGGTTTACAGAGCTATCGAACCCAACGGCGTGACGGTGAATGGGGGCCGCATGGGCGACGTTGGCGTTGGGGGCTTCCTTCTTGGCGGAGGGTTCTCGTGGCTCATTCCCCGATACGGCTTCGGCTGCGACACTGTCGTCAACTACGAAGTGGTCCTTGCTGATGGCCGCATAATCCAAGCTAACAAGAACGAGAACGCCGATCTTTTCATCGCGCTCAAGGGCGGCGCGTGCAACTTTGGTATCGTCACCCGCTTCGACCTCGAGGCGATTGAGGGTGCTCAGGTTTGGGGAGGCATTAACATTTGTCACAAATCGACCAGCTCGCAGCACATTGAACACTTTGTTGACTACGTCGACAATATAAGGGATAGGACAGATTCGTCCTACGGTTTACTGTGGTCATGGCATCCGGCATTTCAAGACACCATTCTTGGAGTCTTGATGTCAAACACGAAGGGTGTTGCCAACCCACCCGGGCTGTCCAAAGTGGTTGAGGTTCCCAGTTTGATGAGCACCCTCAAGGTGTGGGGAGTGGCCGACCTCGCAGTCCACATGCAGTCACCCGATGTGTCTCAGTGAGTCTTTCCCACTCAAGTCCGATTCAGAAGATATGGCTCTAACGGGTGCGCGAATGAAGCAACAAATGGCTTGCGGTCACTTTCAAGAATGACCGCCAAATCCTCGAGAAGGCTTATGAGCTTTACCAGGAATTCGTCACGAAACTGGAGAGAGATGTCCCCAACGATGGCTTCAGTGCCGTCTGCCTCGCTCAAGCACTGCCCACACTCTACGCCGAGCGCAGCAAAGAGAGGGGCGGTAACGTTTTGGGTGTGGAGCATTTAGCAGAAGATTGCATAAATGTTGTCACGGGCGTTCACATCAAAGAGAGAAAGCACATGGATCTAGGGTTCCAGGTCTTGCAAGAGTGGTACGACGGTCTCATCGAGTACGCCAAGTCTATTGGGGTTTGGAAGAATTGGCTGTATCTCAACTACGCCGACAAGTCTCAGAATCCGCTGCAGAGCATCGGGGATGAGAACATTGGGAAGATCCGGGCCGCTGCAATCAAGTACGACCCGGATGGCGTTTTCCAGACCAAGTGTCCTGGCGGATTCAAAATCAGTCAGATTTAGGCGGTCTCCTTTGGTTTTGAAGGTCTATCGCTTTTGTAGCTGCTACAAGACCGATTTCTTACTTATATGAGACGCCGTTGTTTTAGTAATTCAATGTTCCGCAAGTAAAAGACTCAGACCAGGCAAGCCAATGCTTAGGTCTTTTTTCAGAGACTCCACTGACATACATTTTAATGTCACAGCTTGGGTATCTTTTGGGAAGCGCTACGATATTCTTGCGTCTCTGGCCAAATCCTTCGGCAAATGCGGCACGGTGGCCAGATTCGGCTATGTTCTTCAGAGAGCAGGCTTCTACGGATACCTACATACGTCTTCATGCACGTAATCACCCAACAAGCTAAACCCACTTTTACCACGAGGCTCTCGAGCTGCAGGTGAGACTGACACTGCCGGCTTGGCTCGGTTGTATCATCAGTAAGCCAATCTCATTTGGTCCCCTGGTTTCCTTCATCGAATCCTCGTCCGGTAAGATCTCCGATTGCCGAATGCCTACAGACTAACGCCTTTTCTCCATTTAGACACGGTTGAAAGGTCTTCGATGCGCTCCACTGGCTCCTCAGACTAAATCGGTTTTCCGACATTGATGTATCTTCATCTGAGTAACAGACGGCACGAGAATTTCTTCGCGCTCGTCGTTGTTGTCGGGGACCAACTGACAAAGTATGCAGTGGTTGGAACATGTGAAATCGAAAATCGGGCAGACACGGTGGAAGGCGAACGCCCAGTCCCGTTGCGGAGGTTGCTGATCGCATGTTGGCAATGACGGCAGGGCTCCTTCGATCTGCTGGAAGCCCCGGGTATTAGTATTAGGTCGTGACTCTGGTTACTCGCACAAATCAACAGGAATTGGCGTCCTAGAGCATTAGAAACAATAGAGAACCACCTGACGCTCAAAGAGCCAGCAGGTTTGGCCCAGGTTCTCCACGTAACTTGGGCTTCATTTGTTACCTTGTGGTCGGTAGTCAATGTCTGTTAAGTGGAGACGCGCCGTGAGTATCTGGCTCGTGATCCATTAAGCTTAAAATCCATCTGAGTTCTGACCACCCTCTTGGACCTCCGCTGTCTATAAACTGCAGCCACCCGATGCTGCAGGTACGGGAGTTGACAACGATCACCGGGAAGCCATTCCCAAGAGACGACAGCATTACTATCGAAGCTCCTATCGACTCACAAATCTGTCATCTCCGTGATCGGCTTTGCGTCTGTCTTGGAAAACTTCAAAATGGGAAAGTTAGCTTTATTAGAAAATATCGCAACGGACCTGGTCACTCGTCAAAGATAACGCCAGTATTATGGGGCCCAATATACTTAGTGCTGATGACCCATCAACCGAGGGGTCAACACAGCGTAACATCGCCGTAAGAACGTGGCTGCCTAGAACGCGCGGGCTTGTCCCACCGGCCGGCAGAGCCCTCGCGTCGGTCGTCTAAGACCCTGTCTTCCGGGGCAGACGACAGGGATCATGACGGGGAGTCTGTACCACCTGGAGGCCGGCCCAACGCCTTTCTCTGCATCGGTTCGCCTGCCACGTCTGCCGTGAGGCCCGGAGTTTAGTGGCATGCGCACTTCTGCAGTTTACTTACCCCTACGCAAAGAGCTTTAGAGCTCTGGATCTAATTGGATATTGAAGATCCCGGGATTCACGCCTGTCCTTGCGTATGTTGATAGAATATGCGGTCGGGCATTGGGACTAGACGGTGTTCGTCGGGCGCGCCGAAGTGGTAGTGGAGGGGATGAAGTGACGTGACGAAATGAAATTTTGGCCTTTGGATTCCAGACCGGCCCACCTATCGGGCAGGTTCTTTTAAAAGTCGAGACGGGTTTCCTGGCATCTTCGTCTCTTGACTTTTTGCGCTCCTTCCGCCTGAGCTTGCAGTCCTACTTCCCAGACACATGCAATCATGGACGTTCTTCGAAGCCTCAGAGCCGTGCCTTTCTGGTACTGATCTCAAGCCAGGCCACAATCGCTGCCCCTGCTGCCGCCAAGTTTGCGAAGAGAAGCACGGCAGAGCTAGCCGATGCTTACGACTATGTCATTGTCGGCGGCGGCTTGAGTGGTCTGGTTGTTGCTAACCGGCTGACCGAGGATCCAGATGGTAGGATTTTATACAATCAGGTATAAGACAATGTAACAAATGCTGACGACACATACCAGTGACCGTCCTGGTTGTAGAGTATGGCGATTTTGACAACACGTGGGACGTTGCCGTTCCGTACTACGCCTCCAGCCTCCACCCCAACGACATGATTCAGCGCATGTCGATCCCCCAACCGGGTCTTAACAACAGAACTTCTGGAGTCCAGACCGGCACGGTCGTCGGAGGTGGATCCACGGTCAATGGAATGGCCTTCGATCGTGGTTCCAAGGCCGATTATGATGCGTGGGCGGAGCTCGGAAACCCTGGTTAGGACTGGGAAAGTCTTTTCCACTACTTCAAGAAGGTAAATCGGCATGCCTCCAAATAATCCTTCACAGTTTCTGATTGAAATTCTACAATTCCCAGTCTACCACCTTCCATCTTCCCGCCCAGGAGTACGTCGACAAGTGGAATTTCAGCTACGATCCCAGTACGTACGGCGATGGTCCTATCCAGGTTGGATTTCCTTCTTGGCAATGGCCTGACATAGGTATGTCCAACTAGCCTCGGCAGTCACTGCAGCAGAAAATCTCACACAAAGATCATAGGTATTCAAAGACAGGCTTGGTCCAAGGATATTGGTCTACCTGTCCTTGGCGACCACGGAGCTGGTGGAAACAATGTTGGCATGGCGCAACTCCCCCAAAACCATGAGGGAAAGAATGTCACTCGTTCGACTTCTAGAACCGGCTATTTCGACCCCGTGGCCGAAAGCCGTAAGAATCTGAACCTGATTGTCAAGCACTACGCTTCCACCATCGAATTCGAGGACAAGAAGGCTGTCGGCGTCAACATCATATCTCGCGACAGCAGCAACGCCACTCTGATCAAGGCTAACAAAGAGGTCCTCCTGGCCGCTGGAAGTGTCCAGACGCCTAGACTTCTTCAGCAGAGTGGAGTCGGCCCCGCTGTCCTGCTCGAATCTCTTGATATCGAAGTCGTTGCAGATCTCCCCGGTGTTGGCGCTAACTATCAGGACCATCCTTGGATGTTGATGCTGTACAACTGTAAGTCTTGTCAATTTTTGTGGTATTTGTTCGTCAAGATCGCAGTCGATGCTGATATTTTCAAAGACGGAAACCCTCCCGAGCTCGGAAATGATGCCATGAATGACCCTGCCTTTTTCAACGCCTCAGAGGCCGAGTATTTCGCCAACAGAACTGGCCCGTTCACCCATGCACGAGGCAACAACATTGTCTTTCTCTCACTCCAGGACCTGACCCCCGAGTATGAGAGTCTGACTGCTTCCGTTGAGGCCCAAAAGGCCGAGGACTTCCTGCCCGAGATCTACAGCAAGCACCCGGAGCTTCTCAAGGGCTTCCTTGCCCAGCGTGAAGTTCTCGGCAAGCTTCTGCGCAACCCAGAGGCCGGTGTCCTGGAAATTCCCTTTGGCGGCTTTGCTGGCGGTGGAATCGCCCTCCAGAAGCCCATTTCTCGCGGCACCGTCACTATCAACACCACCGACCCTAACCCCGCCACGCCGCCTGTCATCGACTTCGGTGTTCTTCAAAACCCGGCCGATCTCGAGATGCTGACCCTGAGCGTCAAGACAATGCGCAAGTTCATGAACACCGAGACCATGTCCGTGCGCGAGCCTGTCGAGATCCTTCCCGGTGCCAACTACACCACCGACGAG
Organism: Colletotrichum tropicicola; assembly: GCA_025962755.1. NCBI lineage: Eukaryota > Fungi > Ascomycota > Sordariomycetes > Glomerellales > Glomerellaceae > Colletotrichum > Colletotrichum tropicicola. Next base: position 6,504 of record JAOWMA010000432.1, read on the forward strand.
GCCATCGAGGAGGCCATTAGGAATTCTCTGTCCGCCAGTTTCGCGCATCCCAGCGGCACAACGAGTCTCCTCCCCTTGGAACATGGCGGCGTTGTTGATCCCACGCTTCGTGTCTACGGCCTCGAGGGTCTGAGAGTGGTGGACGCCAGCGTGATCCCGTTGATCCCGGCTTGTCACTTGCAGGCTACTGTCTACGCCGTGGCGGAGAAGGCGGCTGATATCATCAAGACTACCTAAGAAAAACGGCCGTATGCCATGCATTTCTCTTAAAGCCACGCTTCCTTGCAGGTATGCGGCGCAGATTGGGCTTTAGATGACATGTGTTCAGGGACGCGGTTGAGTTTAGCGCACATACTAGTAATAAATATGAACATAGTCTCATTAAGATCACGGGATTGCCTCAAATCCATTTGCCATCCGTCGGAAAACGAAGCGTCAATCCCTCACATCTTTGATGGTAAATCGTGTTCAGCAAGCCACATGAGATTTTGTATGTGGCGTTCTGAAACAGGCTGAGCAGCCTCATCGGTCGCCTCCGAGCTGAGAAAGGCATCTGTCCTTCATAGGGTACTAAGGCTCTTGAAACACAGGTCAATGGCCAGATGCAGATATTCATTTTTGTCGGAGTTTGCGTTGCCTGGGAATGCTCGGTTCACCTCTTGAGAAGAGCGCGAAGAGCGCGAAAGGTTCGAAGGAAAGAAAGTAAGACAGCAAACCCGCACCCTGGGCCGAGGACCGTCTCACTCCCTATTACACGATGTGAGACATTCAACTTGCCGGAGACTGATTCTTCAAGTTCTCCCTCCGCATTAGCGATTGGACCCTGTTTTCGGAAAACCAACCCTAGCTCTAGACCATCCCTAGACGGATTCCTCCATGACGATAGTGCGATGATTAGCTGGCGGCAAATCGTGCGAAGCCACTGGCCTTTTTCTTCTGCAAGCGGAAATCCCTCTACCCGTGCCGTAATCGTAAGGCCATCCAGATGCCCCGCCAACAGCTTACGGCGAAGGCCGCCTTTGTCCGATCTGGAGATCATCTGTGATTAGCATCGGTGCAGCAATGCTCTCACGCCTCCGGGCCACCAATCGGATTCTGCCCCCGCCATCACCCTTTCCCGCTCTCATCCCAACCTCTTGCATATTAATCCTCGGCCCCGAGTCTCTCTCCCTTGGAATTCAACGCCAGCTCCGCAGCACGAGGGCCACTTCGTTGAGTTGGCAATCATGAGAATATTCCACCTCGTCGCGGCACTAGCTGCCTGCGCGGGTGCCATCGCATCTGTTGCTGTCTCGAGTTACCCGACCTGCGCAGTGAGCGGAATTTGCTTCCATATCGTCACAATAACAATACTGACTGTAGCAGGTTTTATGCGTCATCGAGGCTGTGCCGAAATCATCCTGTGGTGGGCTAGACCAGGCTTGCCTCTGTGCGGACTCCAATTTCACCAGCTCAGTGATGCCTTGCATTATGGCCAATTGCACTGTTGCGGAACGTCTCGGTATGGTTACTGTAGTGAACACTTTTCGGTCTCCGCTGACTTCCCGTGAAGCTGCCGCCAAAACATCGGCCACGAGCTGCGGAGTCACCGTCCCTGACAACAGGGCGCTCCCACGATTTCTCACCGGTATCCTATTTGTGCTGCCAACCGTCTTTATGGGAATCCGATTAGCCAACAAAATCATCAACCCTTCTGTTTGGGGTGCGGATGACATTACAGCGATCATCAGCTATGTCGGTGTCTTCCACTACCCATGCGTACAAGGAGTAAACTGATTTTTCGACCTTTTAGGCTTGCACCGTTCCTATGGTGCCAATCATATATCGGTGTCAGTCTATTCGTACATTTAAGGGACGCACATGTTACTAACATACCTCAGCGCTGGATATAGGACTTGGGAATGCAATCTGGACGGTCGATCCCACGAAATTGACTGAGTTCTTCAAGGTAAGTCTCTTGTGAACATCTTCATATTATTGTGTTGAATGTTCTAACGAGGCGAAACTGCCACAGATGCTGTTTGCCTCGCAAGTCTTGTACGTGACCGGACTTGTGGTAATCAAGGCTTCGATTCTTTTCTTCCTCCTCCGAATATTTCCCTCTCGCGGATTCCGAAAAGTCGTGTGGGCGACACAAGGGATCAACGGCATTGTCGGACTGGTATACATAATCCTCACCTTCGCCCAATGCCGACCTATATCGATGTATTGGCTTGGATGGGACAAAGATCAGAGCAAAATGTGCTTCGACTTCAACAAGCTGATACTCTCACACGCCGTCATCAACATATTATTGGACGTCTGGATGCTGGTCCTGCCGTTGACGCAAGTCTACAAGCTCAACTTGGTTTTGAGGAAAAGGATTGGAGTGATGCTGATGTTCAGCATGGGGATGTTGTATGTGGTGTCCTAACCCCTCGTATTCTGCACGTCTAATCACGAAATAGTCTCACTGCCGTCAGCGCCGTCCGTATTCACACCATGGTCTGGTTCCTGAAGGCCAGCAATGTCACTTGTAAGTTGTGTTTCCATTGCCTTGTCGATAGCACTGCTGACTGTCTCGTCTTCTTGAAGCCGAGGCGCTTTGGGTATATGTCTGGACATTCACGGAGTTATGCGTTGGTGTCTTTGTGGCATGTATGCCGAGTGCTGCCCAGCTGTGGAGAACGATCTTCAAGAAGCCGCAGACTACGACCATCACCGAGTCAAAGTCTCAGCGGAACTCTGCTTACGGCGCAGAGATGCCATCTATATCGGCGCAGTCCCTTTCAACACAGACACCGAAGCACAGAGACAACTCTGTTATTTCCAGTACAGAGGCTTCAGTTCATGCTGGTCCTCATTCGGCACATTCGGTAGTCTGATAGACTCATGATAAGGGTGGGGACTTTTGTTCCTTGAGATTTCGACTTTATATACCCCTTTTCTTTTACTGTTACTGTATTGTCAACAAATTTCGGCATGGAGCCACTTTCGCCAACTCCTCTCCTATGTGCTTGATGTTCCGCGATTGCACGGGATGTCCATCTTTCTCGGTCTCTGACATGGTCAAACTCAACCGAATGTCGCAGCATTTAGGCGCTCTCCTCGTCATCACTGCGTTTCTTGCCCAAATCACGGTCAACAACGTCGTCCAAGACTGCCAAACCCTCTCTCTCCGCACGAACTCTCGCCCTCTTCAGCCGACGGGTGTCGGACTCGGTCTTCCTGGTAACATACCACGTAATACACGTGATGATTGCGCAGCAGCCGACCAAAGCCATGGCCGACGCGAAGCTTGTCCGGTATCGCGGTGCATACTTGGATCTGAAAATCTGTGGACCGATGGCACCGCCGATTTGGCCGTAGCTGTTGACGAAGCCAATACTAAATGCCGACCCCGTGGCTCGCGACGTCGTCTGCACACGCCAGGGCCACATCAGCGGGAAGAAGGCGGCAGTGAAGGCGTTGCCGATCAGCGTCGCGGCGTACACGGCACCGTTTGACGGATAAGCGACCAGCACGCCGTAGCAGGCCATGATGACTGCAAAGACTCCGAGGGGGTAGAGCGGGCGGGGGATAGTGCCTTTGTCTGCGAAGAATCCGGTCACGCCGATGACGAAGATTGCGAGGAGTGAAATGGGAAGGTTGAGAAGCTGGGCTCTTGCGATTGTGGTGAAGCCGAGGTTGGCGATGACTGTTGGCTGGTAAAATCGGACACCGGAGGTGCCCACGGTGAAGGTCGCCCAGATGAGTGTGAATAGCCAGAGTCGGCGGTCTTTGAGGGAGTCTACAATCTCGCTCCAGTTGAAGTTCATTTCCTCGGCCCTAGGGGCGTTCGCTGGAAGACGGGCTTGGATAAAGGCTCTCTCCTTTTCTGTCAACCATTTTGCAGTCGGGGGGACTACACGGGGTTAGCTCAACATATTTGATAAGGCGCATGTTGGTGCTTACAGTCTGGTAGCAAGAAGTAAACAGCTGTGCCCAACACAACAGTGATGAGACCCTCAACCAAGAATAGCCTTCAAAATTCTGTTAGTACTTTGCGACGGCAAGTTCACTAGTGAATTGGCGATGACATACCACTGCCATCCGGACAATCCCCTTGATCCCGAAACTGTGTCGAAAGCGAAGGCTAGAATGCCACTGAAAATACCAGACAAATTCCCAAGCACATCTAGACGCCTTATTAGTTCTAGATGAGAGCAAACATGGCGGACGTAAACTAACAGAAGTAGAGTAGACGGATGGACATCTCGTCAGGTCTATACCAATACGTCATTTGCAGAATAACGCCCGGAAACATTCCAGCTTCGAACTAGAATCGTTTTCGTGAGAACTTGATCTACTGAGTGAGTAGGAGAACTACTTACAGCTCCGAGGATGAATCGAGTGGCATAGATGCCACCTTTGTTGGTCACCGGGACATGGCACAGCAGCGCGATACCCCATGAGATCATGATGCGTGACTGCCACGCACTTGGTCTGAAACGCTTCAACAACAGATTGGATGGTGCTTCCAGGACAATGTACGGAACCTGTACGAGTCAGCATCACCAACTTCCAGCGCCCTCCAGCGATCGTGCTTACATAGTACAAGACATTGAGCAGATTGTACTCATCCGAAGTCATGTTGAGCTGCGTCATGATGTTGCGCGGCGTCCCCTTGTTCATGATCCTCGCGTTCGAAATGTTATCGGAGTCAATGTTCTTCATCAAAAACAGCAGCGAGCAGATCGTCATGATCCGAAGGTCGACCCTTCTCATCAGCTTCTTCTCCTCCTCGGCCGTGAGAAGCGACCTCGCTCTCATGCGGTCCGCGTCGAAGCCCGAGACATCTCCCGCCGCGGTCGCCTCGTCGACCTGTTCGCCGCGTCGAGCAAAGGTGAGTCCGTCCTTGCTGGGCTGACCACTGTCGGGCAACGAGGCCGTGGGCGTTGGTGCGTCCTTGCGATCGGCCATATCGAGTCAAATTGGCGTCGTGTCCCAAAATTTTCTATTATCCAGACGTGTTCGAGCCACGAATATGGACGGTCCAAGAGGTCTTTTGTCTAACTCTGATGCCGGCCCCATATTACGCTCCTTCATGGCGAGCCAAGCAGTCCCCGAAACAAGCTACAGCCGGCGGAACAAAGCCGAGTGTGCAGACAAATCCCGATCATGTCATTCACTGCTAGAATCGCGATTATGCCTTGCACAAGGGGCTTGATTCGCTGATGGTAGGCAGAACATGGGCTGAAGGTTGCACTCTAGACGGCACCACAGCTGTTGGGACTAAAACTCCGCCATAGCTCCTCAATTTTCCTCATTGAAAATCCTTTCGTGGGGTTTTACAGGGGATCAGAGAATCCATTCAACACGAGTTGGTTGCAGTTTACCGCTGGTAAGGAAGTTGACCATACTGAGCGGGCGGCGTCCGACGACAATCCTTGCATTCGCAATCGGACCCCGCGATGACGAGATGCCGATGCGGTACCCCATGTACACCCACGCCCACAACGGCGGGCCGAGTCCGGAGACGCGGCGATTTTCAAACATTAAATAGTGAAGATGCCAACGGTAGTATTGTGGGGTTATGAAGAGGTGCTGATGACGAATCACGTGAAGCAATCAACATCAAGAGTCTCGATTCACTGCGCTTCAATTTGATAATTGGTTCCAAGATGGCGGCAGCAGTCCAGTCAGCTCCCTTCCGCAGTGGCAAGACCTCGTGGCCCGCTTACCAACAGGTTCCAGAGACCAAGTACGACCGTGAGTGAAGAATGATTTCTCTCAGCTAGAATTCAAGCTTATACATGTCAGTCGAGTGGGCGGACCTGGTCACCCTTGACCTCTCCAAGTTCGATCAACCAGGGGGCAGGGAAGCTCTTGCGAAGCAGTTGTTTGACGCCATCCAGAACATTGGTTTCTTCTACATTGTAAACTTTGGACTCAGCCAGGAAGAAGTTGACCGTCAATTTGCACTCGGAAAAGCCGTCTTTGAGTTACCCACCGAAGAGAAGCTTAAATATCGGGCAGACCTTGAGAATGGTGGTTACAATGGCTACAAGCCGCTCGGGCTCAGAGTAAGAAGACTCTCTTATAAATTAGAGGACAAAAAAGACTGACCCCTTGTTGCAGGAAGTTCGCCCGGGAGTCTTTGACAACACAGAGATCTTCAACATCCCCAAATTCATCCCCGCCTACGAGCGCCCACAACCCAGCGTCATCAACGAAAACAGGGCACAGATTGAACATTTTGCCCGCCACATCCACGACAGCATCGTGCAGAAGCTGCTCACTCTTTTTGCCATTGTCTTGGAGCTCCCGGAAGACTACTTCGCCGCTCGCCACCGCTACGACGAGGCCCTGTCGGACTGTCACCTCAGGTACATGAAGTACCACGCGCGAGACGCCGAGACGAACGCCAAGCTCGAGAACGTCTGGGTCAAGGGTCACACAGACTTTGGCAGCTTGACATTGCTCTTCCGGCAGCCCGTGGCGGCGCTGCAGGTTAGAGGGAATGATGGCAGTTGGAAGTGGTAAGTCGTCTCTGAACACGACCTTCTCCAGGCCTCGGCTGACAGCATCTTTCAAAGGGTCAAGCCGTATGACGGCAGCATCACAGTCAACGTCGCAGACGCGTTGGAATTCCTGAGCAACGGCTTCTTGAAGAGTAGCATCCATCGCGTGGTGGTACCGCCCCCAGATCAGGCCGGCATCGACCGTCTTGGTGTGCTGTATTTCGTGCGTCCCGAAGATAGCCTCGAGTTGCGGCCGGTGCAGAGCAAAGTTCTGGAGAGGCTCGGCTACGACTCGAAGGCGAACTCGGAGCTGGCGGGGATCACGGCGGGAGAGTGGGTTAAGGCAAGGGTGAGGGCTGGTGTGAACCGGACCAAGCAGGCGCGGAGCGAGATCTCGGAGCAAGAGATCTTCAAGGGTGTCAAGGCCAAGTATTATGACTAGGCTGTTGAGCGTCTTCTTTTGTACAACATGCTGGCCGCAGAAAGATGTCCCAAACCGGACCACCGGAATCATTTGAAACACACATAGCGATCCCACTCGTTAGTCATCATTGACGTATTGATCAAATACGTCCCCGTAAAACTTCCTCCCAACATCCCGATGACTCCGGATCTTCGTCCTCAGCTGGCTCTCTCCCCACGTATCATACTTGCCCTTCAAGAAGGCCGAGTCAATCCGGCTGCCCTCTCGCGACTCCAACGCCAGCCCTCTGATCTCGGGCTTCTCAAAGTGCTCCCTCAACGACCCCACCGCCTCCTCCTTGGTCAAATCTCTCCTCACGCCCTGGAAGAACGGAACGCTGAACCTCTCCAGCGAGCCCGAAAGCACGCGGTGTGTCGTCGCTTTGCAGACCCCGTTCGTGACGACCTCGAACGCTTGCCCGATGTTGACCACAAACGACCCCGGCAAGACGGGAACATCGATCCAGTCGCCGTCCTTGTTGAGCGCCTGCAGACCTCTGATATGAGGCGGCGAGGCCTGTAGGAGGAACGTCCACCACCCCGAGGAGTCTTTGTGCGGTCCCACGCCTTGGCTTCCCGCCTCGCTCTCGGGGAGGGCCGGATAGTGCACCAGTTTAAGACGGTGCTGGTCCGATAGGAACGGGAGAAAGGTTTCTGGAGACAGAGACAGTGCCTTGGCCACCAGACGAAGAAACCGCTCGCCGAGGCGCGTCATCTCCTCGATATAGGTCTCAACAATCGGTCGAAGTTCCGGATACGCAGACGGCCACTGTCTCTCATCAGCCAAGTCCAGACACTGGTCCCATTTGGAACTCACTTGATTAGGCCCCCTCAGCCGCTCTCTCAACGGCGCCCCCCGCGTCCACCCGTCCGCAAGCTCGGTCGCGAACTCAACTTGCTCCCTGCGATCGCTCTTCCCGGCGGTCGTTTCCGACCCGTCCCCGCTGTATCCCAGAAAGTGCGGGGAATTCCCCAGAGCGATCTCTTCTTTCGAAGCTGCGGGCAGGGCAAACAGCGTCGGCAACGCCTCTACAACGTCCTTAATCGTCTTTTCTGCGACACCATGATTGATGACATAGAGGAAGCCGACGTTGGTGAGCGCATGACGGAGTTGATCCAGTAGAACGGATTCGGAGGATGGATCAGACGCGAGGGAGAGGTCTATCCTGGGGATCTCAGTGAAGCTGTGAGATGGCGACATGCTGACTCGGGTGGCTGGTACAGATTTTGGCGAGCAACGAACGTTGAGACGGGCGATTGAGTTTAGTGGCCGCGGAGGCCTGTCGGCGGAAGGAGATCCGATGAAGTCTACATCCGGTTGCAATGAGAAAAGTCCGTTGCCGGCGCCGAACCCCGACCGGGCGGGGGATGACGCGACCCTGAAGGAAGCGCACGTCATCCGCGAACCCCCGAAACTGCCTGCGAATCAGCTTTTTGCCGTCCGTCTTACACTCCACAACGCATGGCGGGTGAGGGGTTGTCGGGGATGGCCCGATTCCACTCCCGTGCGGCTCAGAAATCGCCGACGACAGGCGCCACGAAGCTTATCCAAACAGCGGCGATATTCAGACAGACAATGATTGTCATCAAATGAACCCTTCCCGACCTCACGCGAGTCAGGCAGCGGACTCAGCACCTCGAAGGCAACTCACGACGGCCAAAAAGCAAAAGAGAATCCCGTGGATGTGGTCTATTGCTCAGAGGCGGATTCGAACCGCCGTCAACACGGAGCGCTGTGTGAAGAAGACCACAACGTATCATCCTAACCAACTAGACGATCTGAGCGAATTTGATCCATTGGGATGCTTGATCCTAACGTCATGAAATGGGTCCATGAACCCTAATCCGACCCGCAGCGGGACTCAATCGCGAGATCTCTGCCCCAGCGGATAATGTCGGCTTACTCCACCAGGGAACGGCCATCTGTAAGCTGGTCGATGAGGAATGGAGGAAGAGAAACATGTTTAGTAGCATTGATGAACTAGTTCAAGGTAACGCACGCCACCCCAGACACTGCCGTAGAGTCACATGTCCCTCACGACTTTGTTATATCACACTGCGCAGAGGCAACAACAGAAGGGTCAGACTCGGAAGTCGCCTTCAGCGTCACAGTAGCTGCATCTGCTGCGTCCGCCCCGGCGCCTACCCACACGCGCGCTGTCTTCACCTCGCCAAACTTCGCCGTCAGTAGGGCGTTGGGGACCTGCACTCGCCAACCGGCTCCCTCCACCTCGGCACTGAGCCTGTAGACATCTGACTCCAAGAACGCCGAGACGTCCTCGGGGTGTTGCGCCTCATTCGGATCAACAGCCACGTAGGAACCACTGTTGATGAGCTGGAATGAGCAGGTCACACCCTGACCGGTTGGTGTGTTGGTCTTCAGATCCGTCACGAGCCCTTCCTCCAGGGCGACGTCATGAACGCTCGCACCGCCTTCTCCCCCGATCGAGCGCACTGCAACAGTGTACGAAAGAATACCCTCATCATCGCGATGGCGGTCAATGATGTAAAAGTGCAAGTCGTTGGCCTTGTCAATGTACTCGAACTCGCTGCCGGAGTTGGTACCCGCATGGAAAAGAGCATCGGCCAGTTGGCGGTAGTCACCCATGGTGATCATTGCAATGGAACCATTGGGCCGATGGAAGTCGACGAGCTCGATATCCTCCGGGTGGGCATCAATCACCCACTGGAAGGGCTGGTTGTCGACATTCTTGGACTTGCTGATCAAAACACCCGAGTCGGGAGTAAATGAGTCGGAGCCCATGCGATCGACGACCTCAATCTCGTAGTTGTCCCAGCCTCCGCCGTCGCACAAGACCTCGGTCGTCACATTGCAAGCAAGCGATCTATCGGCGTCCATGATAATGCGGATTCCCATCAAGCCGTCACCTGGATCAACGGATCGTGCCGTCATATCAGCCACTGCAATGCCGGAAGTGGCCAACGCCTCACGCGAAAGCCAAAGGATGTCGGATCGATCAATAAGTCCAAGCTGGAACTTGTCGCGAAGGGTGTGCAAAGATCCCATGGAGGACCCCTGGAGGGCGGGGATCTGCCACCTAGTATGCGGTCCGCCGGGGCCGTTGAATGAGCCTCTGGACATCATTGACCAAATACCGGTGTAGGCGCGGCGCAAAGGGGTACCGTACGGGTTGTTGTAATTGTCGCCAATATCCAGTAGATGACTCAATTCGTGAGCATAGACGGCCATGCCAGAGCTCTCGCCCTGGGTTGACGAACCGCCGCCTGCATTGGGCCAAAGGGTTGAAGCCGCCGCCCAGGAGGTCCAAGGAACGTAGCGAGTGCGGGCCCAGTTGGGCAAGGAGCTGTTCGCAGGTGGTCCGAATTCGTCGGGCACGTCCTCGGGACTGTTGAACTTCATCTCGCCGAATTCCTGCCATGTTGAAGACTCGTCCTGGCCAGCGGAGAGAATGAAGACGAGTTCAAAGGCATCGGCCGTGGCGTTGCCGACTTCAGCTCGCCAGGCCCGAAGAGCATCGGTGCGAATGTTCAGACCGCAAGTCTCTCCGGCAGGGCACGCTCCGGGGTTCATGTCACCCGAAATACCGTACTGATATCCGTTCCCCGGTAGCCGGTATGCGCCAAAGGCAGTCAGGTCGACGCCAAAGCGGCCGACGGAATCCTCCATCCAGTACTCGTGCAGAGTGTGACCCTGGTTCAGGTCGTTCGGCGTGTTGAGCAGGTCGCGATAGAAGGTCGGCACCTTTTCCCGAGGAATATCGGCGGCGGCCGGCTGTGGGTTGTTGAAGATGGTGGAATGGGCCGGCTGGCTGATGGTGAAGTTTCTGTCAGGATAGTCCACAACGACGAGGGCAATGTTGAAGTTGCGGTTTGAGCCTTTACGCGCCGGGTTCGACCAGTCCGTGCCAGGCGGCTTCACCCAGTCGTCCCAGGTCATGTTGTCTGGGTTGACCCAGTTCTGCGGGTCGATTGGCACGAACGGCGTGTATGGACTGCACGAGACGGCGGCTGCGGGATTGACGATGAGAGCGCCGAGGGCCGCGGCCAAGACGGCCTGGACGCCGTTTGGTCCGTCGCCGAGCTGCATTTTGTCAAGGAGAGATGCTGGAGCAAACCACCACCAGCTGGCGCATGACAGCAGCAAACGAAGGGCGGCAATGGAGCGACAGAACCTGGCGATGATTAAGTATCTCAAGCGTCGGCAAAGGCAGGCAGGTGTCACCGACCTTTTCCCTCTGACCTCATCATGGTTCGTTCCCCGCCCGGCGGGTGTTATCTCCTTCTCCTTCCACAACCCTGGTTTCCCGGTCGAGGTTGCGTGTTGCGCTTCATTGCGAGAGGGGCGACATGATGCGTGCCAAGGCGCTCCAATCTGGTCGCCGGCCTTGTGCGATGGCACCTGCTGCTTCAGGAAAAAATCCATGTCCACTTGGACACGTTGATCAGCATATCATTGGGTTTTCGCCAAGAAGGTCCGGATAGCTCGGTTGCGGTCGCCGGCGAGATGGCTACTTATTGATGCGCATCAGAAATAAGTTTGAGGTGCTTGGTTGAGGGTATGGGCTTGATTTCTTCAACATAGGACGCTAGTCGGCCATAGGTCCAAATGATTTCAGATAACGTGTGTGGTGAGAACGGGATCTTAATACGTCTTGTCCAACGGTTCCAAACCACCTCGGACAACCGATGGCTGGGGAAATTGGAAGGTGGGGGGATAAGTGGGTCTCTGTCCGTTCGCCGACTTCCGCCGATAAGGTAAGATAAAGGATGGTGATCCACTTGCCGAACAGTATCCTCTCGGATAAATAGACGACCCGTCCCGCATGGACCCAACTCCGCCCCTCGGAGTCGCCTCCGACGCACGAAATCAAGGCACCTTCTAGGCGCCGTTTGTGAGGCGGTTTTCGCTCTGGGCTCAGCATCTCGGAGCAAAAGAAAAGGCGTGACCAGATCGATGCATGAGCATTATTCAGCTCCCGGAAATTACTGACCAGGGTTGCGTCGGTGGCAGACCTCTAGATCTCATCGACAACCGCATCCGCCCACCCCTCAAGCTCCACCTCTCCGCCCCGTCTCCGGCCAAAGTCCAGCGGGGCCGCAATGAGTCGCGACGGCCCCCCTCATCAGATGTCCCGGAACGATCGACAATACCGGCATATTCTTCCCGAAACATCAGCTCAGTCAGCTACACCGGCGACACCCAGCAGCTTTGGGGGATCCCTAACTAGGTAGGTACAAATGATGATGTGGAACATGCCGAAAACCCCAAGAGGAGGCGTCCATATGTTTCGAGAGCGTGCGACCTATGTCGACTGAAGAAGACTGCTGTGCGTTCAACCCCCCAACCTGAAAAACCCGGGCATTGAAGTGGTCGTCATTTCCTCCAGACACATTTGATCGCATTGCAATCACTTTGTAATCTTCATGGGTCGCTATTACCAGCTCCTCGGAATGCCCAGCGGTGTTGAACTCACCAACAATACGGATCTTGACGCGAGGGCTTCACTAATACCTTCATAGTGCGATGGCAAGCCTAACCCAGGGAGCCAACTGCACGCACCACACCATGTTCTTACAGTAAGTCGGCACCAGTATCACTGAGTGCACGACAAGCAACTTCTGACACTCTGCCAGCATCTGCTTCCATCTAGCCCTACTCGACCTCTTTCGTCCGTTAATCCGACGGAACGGCGGGCCTAGACTACGCCTCCGCACCTTCAAATTAGCAGAAGCCTGCCCAGAAGCCGTGTACGCCGCCTCCGTGAACCAGCTCAAGAGAATCGCCCTGTTCCACCGCCAGACGTGCCCGCAGTCCTCGTTCTCCCTCTTCTGGCATTCGGCGCTCCTGTACCTGGCCAACGCCATGCTCCGCGAGGCCAGCGACGCGGGAGACAGCGCTGAGTGGCGCTTTTACTTCCGCCTGTGCCTGGCGAGCTACCAGTCGCTGTACGCGGCTTCCGCCTCGCCAAGGGGATAACGCAGAGTCTGCTGTCAATGGCCCTCGAAAAGGGCGTGATGGGACTGCGAGAGGCGCAGTCGATACGGAGGGATCTCGATCGAAGGGGCCGACACCATGATGTCTCTGACCGGGTACCGCAGTCCTTGGTGGTGGGTCTGGATTTGGCAGTGACGGATCCTTCTGCGGTGCAGGCGGAGAGGTTGGTTCGGAAGTTTCAGGAGCTTCAGCTCGATGATGCTGAAGGCGACCAAGAGGCATGTCCGCCGTCTTGATATGGGAGAAGCTGGCGCTGAGAAGATGCAATCATCATGTAACGGATGCCATATCGCGACGTTTATTGTCGCCGAACGTCCCCGCGAAACTAGGGGTTCAAGAACCATCCAATTAAAACATGAATCCGACTGAGATAGATATAATTATCAAGCAAAGGAAGTGCTCGGAAAGACATAACACCCTAATTCAAAATCATATCTCCAGCCACGCTCACGTCGGCAACCTGCGCACTGCTGGCAGACATCTGGTGCCAGATTGTCAGATAGCGACGGTCACCGCCAGGTATATCTGCCTTTTCTCTTATTTAACTCACTTCAGCAAAATATATTCCAAGTGATGAAGTAAAGCCACCATTCTTTTGTCCTCGTAAGAAAAGAAGCAGCACACATTAGAGGTCTTACCAGACTTCCCTACCCAACTAGTATCTAGGGTTCAACAACTTAATCCGCCGATAACCACATATACTCGCTTCTATCAGCTTGCAAGATTATTATTCCAAAGTCACCGGTCCAAACGCCGTACTCCAAAGCTTTGCCTCATCCTCCAATCCACACTTGCCCAACAACGCCATCAACTTATCCTGAATATGCTCCAACGACACATCTGGGCCCCAACACATGCCCCCGCTGATTCTCGCCTGTTTTAACCACGCGATAGCCATCTCCAAGTTGCCGTTGCACTCATAAATCTTGGCTATATCCTCCATCGTCCATATCGCGCACTCGTCGTGAATCTGCGGGTCCGGGTTCGGCCCGATTACGTCGTCAAAGTGCTGCTCGACGATATCAAAGCATACGTCGAGCGCCGATGCCCATTCTCCTTGGTCCATGTATATGTGCTCCAGCACGCGGGCCATGTTGCGTTCCTGGAGGGAAGACGGGCCGAGGGCAGATCTGATGTCTTGCAGCGTTCTTTCGCAGACGCGGAGGGCTCGATCGTAATCACCGCCGCGACGCAGGAGGGTGATGAAGCGTTTCTGAGCGAAGAGGAGAAGCTCGTTTGTCGGGGGCAGGGTGGCGCGGAGGCGGTCCGCTATGCAGGCCAGGGCTTGGATGGACCATTCCTTGCTGTCCATGCCCTCGTGGACTTTTATGAGGACCGCAAGTAGAGGACTTCCCCGAGGAAGTTGCCGAAACGCGAGGTTGTGCAGATACAGGAGTAGAGTCTTACGAACATCAGGGTTGGTAGCGGTGTTGACTATGGAGAGGGTGCTCAAGATCTCGATGAGAGCAGTCGATGCGCCTTGGGCAAAGATGTCGTCGGAGTTGGCGGCCGTTGAGTTTTGGAGCAGTCGTCTAGCCTTGGGGTGATCCGAGACTTTAAAAAAGTAGATGCTGTTGCTGCAGTCCTTCCAGAATCGGGGCTGCAAAACTGCAGGCTTGGGGTCAAAGTTGCCTTTTGTGTAGTATGTTCTTATACTGAACAGAACAAGATCCAGGTGGGAGTTTGTAAGACTACCCTGAGACAAAGGACTTTGGCTGAGAAGAATTCCGCGCTTCAGATGAAGACTCAGCTGTTCTTTGCGGCGCTGGGATGGCGTTTTTGTAGTCTTTGGTGTCGTCAAGGGCCACTCGCTTCCCTCTGATGACGTCTCGGAAGACGTTTCGCTACCAGCCAGCGTGGACCCTCCTATGGTGACTATCGAGCCCTGCCTGAAGCCTCTGCTGTAAAGATCGCAGGTTTCGATAGCTTGCGACTGCGTGAAAGTCAAGCTGAGGCTCTTGACATCTGTGCTCAACGCTGTCAACTGCGCGCTGAGGTCCGCGAAGCCTCGGATGGAGGTCTCATTTCCTGCAGCTACGCTGGTGTTCGTCGAAACCTGAACTTGCAGCTGAAACACCGAAAGCTCTCGTAAGACTTGTCCGTTGAGGCGGTCAAGCCTCTCCAGCTTCTTTGGCAGTTCCCTCTCCATCTTGAGTGAAAAGACCGACTTCCATATCCGGTTCACCCTACTCCCAGGAGCCGCGCCCTCGCCGAACTCGGCCATCGGAGACAAGAAAGTGTTGATCTCATTTGTTGCTTGATGGAGTGCGGTAACCGACCCCACGAGCCCGTCCAACCGTGCCAGTGAGTTGGTGTTCTTGTAGAAGTCGGAGTTTTGCTGTAATAGGCTGACGCAAACGTGCTCCACGCACGATGTCGACGCTTCTACCTCATCGAGCAGTTTGGCGAGCTCACGCGGGACTTCTCGGAGGCTCTTGACGAGGCCTATGGTCTTGACGAGTAGCTTGGCGGAGGTTTCGGCAAGCTGGAGGCCTGCTGCCACGGCACCGAAAACCCCTAGTACCTCGGCCATCTTAGTGCTGGTCTCAGTGGTGGCAGTCGTTCCTATTAGATAAGGTAGTTGATCTTAAATCTCAGTTCAGGACAGAAGGCGTTGATATGAGTCCAGGCTAACGTGAGATTGGAGCCCAGCTTACCCAGAATCAAAAGTAGGTGTTTTGCGAGCTGGTCGTGTGATGTGGCTATGCTTACTTGTACTGAGGGGGCTTTGGAGCCTGATTGGGGTCGTCAAAGTAGAAAATGGTGTGGGCCTGTCGCTTCTCTGGAGGCCTATTGGTTGTTGAAGGTGATCTCCAGATGCAGCATCATGCAGGCCCAATCGGGCTTTCCGGCTTTGTAGGACTGGTGACTCCCCTGTCGACGAATACTACATTGAAGTCAGGATGAAGGAAATTGTAGTATTTCCTTGAATTCCAACGAAGTAACAAGGTGTACGCCTGAAATGGTCTCAATGTGACCGCTATGTCACTTTCAGCTGGGTGGGATTCTTCATGTGACCATGAATCCGATCTCAAAATACCACATCTTGCCAGCCACAAAACGCAGCCTGATCCCAAAACGTGAAGCAGCATAAGCGAGGTTTTGGGCGCATGGCCAATGGATGTGCATTCCTCTGCAGGCGCACATGTACATATATAACCGACAATCCCTATCACCTCTCAGATTCGTCCATTCTCGTGTGATCCATATTTTACATACCAAGGCCTTTTGCTCACCATGTCATCGGCCCCCTCTCAGCTTACGCCCAAGGCAGCGCCTTCAAAATTCTGTCGCAAATGCGACAAGTTCGAAATCGGCATTCCTGACAGAAAGGTCATATCTGATGGCATCAATCCCAGAGCACACCACAGGAACCTTGCTGAGCTCAAATCATGCGCCGAGGCTGGAATAGACTCATGCCATCTTTGTCGTCTATTGTGGGCCGGTATTCAGATGGAGACATCCCAGTCTGAGGTCGAAGAGCTCCTCAGAAACTGGCCACCAAATCAGATTCTAGTACTCCAGGACTTCCGCAAAACCATCAGTATCGGTAGAAGCAGGGAAAAGGTTGCAGAGTTCACGTCAGCTAGAACACTTGGCACACTCCTAGTGTATGCCAATGAAGGTAATCGACTTGAATGATACTCTATTCTCTCTTATTATCCGCTGACGCATAATATTGCAGGCGACTCTGCCGCTTGGGAGCTCAATGGTCGTTTCTTGGAGGCACATACGTTGGCTCAGCAGCCCAAGAGCGGGAACGACCTGGTTTCAAGGACAATAAAGACATGGCTTTCGACTTGTTACATCAACAAAGCTCAAGATCATAACCGCTGCGGTGGCGGGGATCCACGAAAGCTTCCCAGTAGATTGGTTGATATCAGCGTCGCGTCCAGATACAGACTAACCGAAACTGCTAAAGGTGCTGAGGGGCGATACGTAGCTCTCTCCTACAGCTGGGGACTAAAGACCAACAACGAGAGCGTCCACAAGATCAAGCTTACAAGTACCACGATTAAGGATCTAAAGGACCAAATTGATCAGTCCCGAATGACGAAATCCCACCTGGAGGCGATTCAAGTTGCACGAGAACTTGGCTATCAGTACATCTGGATAGATGCGCTCTGCATCATGCAGGATGACAATCAAGATTGGGCCGCGGCGTCTCATTCGGTTCCAGAGATTTATGGCAACGCTGATCTCACCATAATGGCAGGCAGAAGCGACGACAGTCGTAAAGGATTCCTCCAACTGGGCCAGTGGTATCAACCCGGGGCGCCGCCTCTACAGGTTCCCTACCGTCTGGCGTCCAACGCAAAGCCACATAATCAGCATTCCGTTTGTGGACTCATTTTGCCAAGGTCCAAAGTCGTAGGCCCAGCGGAAAGCCGTGCTTGGTGCTTTCAAGAGTCTATTCTTAGCCGGCGCCTTGTCATATACGGCGCAGAGCAAATCATCTTCAGATGCCGTCACAAGGCAAAATTTGAAGATGGGGGCTTTGGCGACCAGAAGGGAAGGCTCGGTCGGTGGTACGAGATGGGTGTTCTTGGGATGTCTCCGCGAAACGAAATCCGTCTGAATACGGTATTGGGGGAATGGGGAGATATCATGGAGGACTATTGTACCAAGGATATTTATGATCCTTTCGATTGCTACGCTGCACTAGCCGGTGTGGCTAGACGTTTTCAGGCCGCAATTTCGATGGTCAATGGAGGATTCAGCCCCAGATATCTGGCTGGGTTGTGGGAAACCGAGTACATGGCTTCAGCACTCATGTGGATGGGGGCCAGAGTCGAAGACCATTCACGTAAAGGTACCACGATCAGCGCTTTGAGAATGCCTAAAGACCGCGAAACAGCCAATTCTGTCGACAGAGCACCTTCTTGGTCGTGGTTGGCCTTGGAAGGCCCAATCAGCGCATCTTCGGCTTCATCTTCGATGAAACCCGTGCCTTTCTGTTTTCCTGCAGGCCAGGACGGCCGTTGGGCACCACAGAACTGGGGCATAGAGAAAATCATAGCCGAGGAGATTCGGAAATCGCTGCCCTTTTGTCTTCACGTCAGAGGCCGTCTCCGTCGAGTTCGCCTTTCGAAGACACTGGCCCGCGATTTCGAGCTGGTGTTGAGAGCGCCACGTCCTACCGCAGGGGCCTTACTGCCCCCGACAAAATTCGACACTACTTTGAAGCACCATTCCATTGTAGGCAAAATGGAAGGCCTCAAAAAGCACGGGGTAGTATTGTTGGATGACGAGAATCCCAACTTTTCCGACCCCGAGCTGAAGGGTCGTGGGGAGATTGCACTGGGGTTGTTTGACACTGAAGAGGGGAGTCCTGCAGAGTTCTGGGCCATGCCGACACTTTCAACTTCTTCAAGAACAGACTTGCCAACTCACGGCCTCATGCTTTCCAAGTTGCCTAATGGGAACTATTCTAGGTTGGGAGTGTTCTGGGTCAAACATCCGGTGGTATTCTTGAGGGCAGAGGAGCAAGTCATTCGCATACAGTAGTGGGGACGTTCAAACCGGAATATTCTCTAGGCGGTCAGCAATGGAGCCAACAATTGTACATGTAATAATGAGGCAGATGCGGACTGTGGTTTCTCAAGCGGGAAGTTGAAGAGTCTAACCTTTTGTCTTCACCCTTCTCCTCGTTCTATTTTCCTTTTTTACGTTTCTGAGGTATATCTTAAGCAATTATCCCTATTTCTTTGCAAACGTTTGAAACTACGGAAAGAGAGTTGGCAACTGTGCAGGCGAATCTTAAGATGAGTATTGGAGCACCAGGAACCCCGAGAAGGGGGAGTTTCAGATTATTTAGCCCCTTTCTTTTCAATTTCTTTTCTCTTTGTAGCTTAATCACGATACGTCATGCTATTTATCATGATGTGGTCGACACCAAGCATGTGCATGGAAGCTGGATCACCGAGAATGGCTTTGGCATACTGCACCAGATCAGACTCCCGCGGATGTCTGTTTGGAGATATGAAAGACACGCCAGTGGCCACGCGGGTGCTGGCAGAGTCATGGCAGGAACCTCGACGTCGCTTGATGTAGATTTTCGGGTCTAGGATGTGCCAGTACCGCAAAGTAGACGTCCGAGAATATTTCAAGATCAGCCTCGGATGTGAGCGTCCTCAGCAAGACGTGAGTGCTAGAAGCCTCCTCGGTGCGGATACCAAAGTTATAGGCGAGCGAGTGCACCCTGGAAGGGCTGTCAGAGCCGAGAACCTCACTCAGAATGTGTGGGAATGCCATAGCCGCCGAAGCCCAGGCATATCTGGACACGTGCTGATCAGAGACGCCGGCCCGGCTCCCCGTGCCCCTTCGGGCCTCGAGACTGACATGCTTGGCTGGAGGAGCATCTACGCCGCCGCCCGTGGTAGCAGTGGTGTCATCATCGGCGGTCAATGACGTAAGTGCATGTGCAGCCGTGTTCATAGGTAGCCAAAGTGGTCCTGGCACGCTTGCGCCTGCTTATTGGCATCGACATGTCTGCCAATGAAGTAGTAAGTCCACCTTCCAGGTTAGCGACAATTTCAGCCTTAAAGTGCTTGGCCCGATCTGTCCCAGGCTTGGCAGAAACTGTCTGGTCCCACCAAGACACCAGGTTGACCAGGCCCAATGTTTCAACAGCCTACGGGGAAACACTCCGACATCAAAGCTCGGTGTGATTCATCACCTTTCAGTATAAGGCTTCCGCAAGGCTAGAAAGCTCAGTCGAAGCCATGTCCGTCATAAGGAAGCCTCTTCCGAGTACGAAGGAACTGGGTAGTGAACCTAGGGCGTGGTTCAACTCCGCTCCCCTTCCCCCTAGCTACATGTATGGGGCTGTTCCGAGGCAAACACATGACCGGCAAAGTCTACGTCCTTGCTAGTATGCAAGCTCTTTTCCGATCGCCGGCAACTCATCTGTACCATGTTAGGTAGGGTAGCAAGGTGGATTCACCGAGCTTCGGCACTTGAATCGCAAGTTTTCGAAGGTCGGTGAAGTAATAATATCCACAGACTAGAGTTCCCACTTTCCGTTGTCGGGTGAAATCCGACCGTCATCGGGGCTATGGGCGGTCCGGTTTGCGGCAGTCGGTTTCCCGTGACGGACCGCCGGGGGTGACCGAGGAGTGTTGCGTATTATTAAGGTGATTTAGGTACTGGAGGATCGCAGGGCCACATCGTATATGAGACAAATCAAGGCCGCTGCAGCGTACAGAATCTAGTGCTTCATGTTGCCATTCACGAACCTTTCCTTCAACTCACAGGCGAGACGTGTTGACTTTTTTCCTGTCGATGACCGACAGCCGTGACGGTTGCTTGTCGGCGCGCAAGGACCGACCCAGTGGAGATTCTTCAACGACATGGAGCCAAGTGGATGCTCATAAGTACCTGCTGCACCGATGTAACAGTTTGGTCGCATGGGTTTTCTGTATGGTTCCAGTTTACGGCAATTGATCGCCGCCATTTATCAATCGCATCTTATCAGATGCCGAGATATGGAGACAGGTGACAACGATCGCCCAGGAACACGCGATGATTCCTTGGAAGAGAGCCTCATATGCTGGGCATCTGATGGAAAAGACCCTGCACCCATGAGGGTCCAAATTGAGATCATGAGATGACGATGAGAAAAGTTTTTGGTGAACCTCGAGAATGTCTGCCGACTTCGGGGATATGTCGCCATGGGTATTCTGTCGTTGCTCCAGCTACTATTACAAAACCGCCGGCAACCTTCCATCGTCCATCGTTGATGTTTCTCTTGCGGTTCCCTACGCCGCAATTTCTAGTCTCAATTCGTTCTGTCGTCATCATGGGTCGCCTTTCGTCCGTGATCAAAGCCACAGCTCTGTTCGGCCTCGGCCGTCTTGCCACCGCGCAAAACAGCACGACAAACCCCTGGCCTTGGCAGACGTACCGTTCCGAGCCCGCGCTGCAGCCACCATCTTTGAAGATCACGCAGACCGGTGAGGTTGCAGATGGCCACCTGTTCTTCGACCAGTCAGGCTCCGGCGGCCACAACTACTCCGTCTTCATCATGAGCAACGACAACGAGCTCATTTGGGAGGGCACGTACGGAGACATCTCTGCCTTCCGTGCTCAGACCCTGGACGGCGAGCCTGTGCTCACCTACTTTGGCGGCATCACTTTCCCTGAGCCTTATGGATTCGGATACGGCGCGGTGCAGATCTACGATCAGACGTACACGAACATCATCAACGTCACCCTGCCCTAAAACAAGGACGGCCTGAACCTGCAAACCTTCACGGGCTGGGACGCTTCCGGCGTGATGGCGGGAAGCTGGATCGATATGCACGAGGACCTGATTACACCGGAGGGCACTATGTTTGTTCCCGCCATCAACATCACCCAGACAGACCTGACGTCTGTTGGGGGTCCGGCCGAGGGCTGGATTGCCGACTCTCTCTTCTTCGAAGTCGACGTCAAGACCAGCGACATCCTATTCCAATGGAACCACCTTGACCATCTGGATGAGATTCCCCTCGCGGACTCTGCTGCCGTTTACCCTCTGGGTGACCTCGGAGTCAACCAGTCGTACCCTTGGGGGCCGTTCCACATCAACTCGATCGAGAGGTTCCAAGACGGAGGTTTCTTGGTTTCGTCCCGACACTACTGCTCCATTTTCAAGATTGCGAAGAATGGATCTGTCGAGTGGACACTGAACGTGAGTCGTCCTTGCTTTCGAGAACCCACCTAGATTCGAGCTTTGCGCTAATACATATCAGGGACGTACCGGCGGGTCGTTTTCTCTGAAGCACGGTCTCTCGTTCTGCTACCAACACGACGCCCGGATTCACGCCGAAGGCAACGGCACCACCCTCATCTCCATTTTCAATAACGACAACAGCGCTGTTGAATCCGGCGTCAACCAGACTTCGGGCATTCCCATGACCGTCAATACCGCGACGTGGGAAGCCACCCTTACTCAGGAGTTCGTTGACAAGGATGACGCCATCTTTGCGGTTTCGCAGGGTAACGTGCAGGTCCTGAACGACGGCTCTGGCCACGTTGTCATGGGTTATGGCAGTACGTCCAAGATCAAGGAATTTGACAGCGATGGAAACTGCGTCTTTACAGCTCAGTTTGGCGAGGACAAGCTGGTGCAGAGCTACCGCAACTACAGGTTTCCCTGGGTAGGCAAGCCGGCGTACCCTCCCAAGGCTTTTGCGTGCAGCACTGGGAACCAGACAGAGGTGTACATGAGCTGGAACGGCGCGACTGAGAACGAACGGTGGACCGTGTTCGCGGGTGAGACCAAGGATGACTTGAATCAAAGGTCGGTTGTAGACAAGGCTGGATTCGAGACTAAGTCTACGTTTGCAGGCTCGGCGCAGTTTGTCAGGGTTGAGAGTAGCGGCAAGGACATCGATACTGGCATCAGTGATGTCGTGGCTGTTGAGAAACAGTGCTAATCTGTACGTTTGGAAGCACGAGGGAAAATGCTGCTGAGAACCAAACAAGGAAAGATCATGTCTAGCTCTACTAACAGAGTAGTAATATGAAACATATTCTGGCCAATCACA
This sequence comes from Colletotrichum tropicicola, assembly GCA_025962755.1. Lineage (NCBI taxonomy): Eukaryota > Fungi > Ascomycota > Sordariomycetes > Glomerellales > Glomerellaceae > Colletotrichum > Colletotrichum tropicicola. Next base: position 28,958 of record JAOWMA010000432.1, read on the forward strand.
TTGAAACCTGCTCTCTCCCGCTGACGAGAATGTTGCTGTAAGTGTCTTTTATAGGTTTTTTACACGTCTTAAAATTACGAGGCCACTTGACGAGACTCGTCTCCTCGTCTTCCGGCGAGCCCCCGATGAGGCAGGCCCGCGATTACGGTGAATGTGGGGCCGCAAAGGCCGACTTCGGGCGGAGTCCGCCCGGCTGCAGAAAACTTTCGGCGCACGTGATCCCACTTCCCCAAATTGTCTCACTCAACAACCCGTCAACTTGCACTAGACCTCCAACTCACAAAAGCACAAACGCCTCAGCTTCCCGCGTGTCAAAGTCTTGGCCCCTAGATTTTCCAATCCGCCCTGTCGCCGGCTTCACTCCCCATCATCCACTCACAATGTCTTCCACTCCCTCCCAGCCCCCTCCCACCACGGACGTCCCGGCCCAGTCTGACCCCGCAGCCTTCGCGCACGTCGAGAACTACATCGAGACTCGCTGCAACTCCTCGCCAATCTACGCCTTCCTCTTCAACCCCGGCCTGAAGCTCACTCACGTCTCCAAGGGCCTGATCGTTGCACGCCTGCCGCTCACGGCGAACCACCTCAACTCCTCCGGCAGCATCCACGGCAGCGTCTCGGCCACCATCGTAGATTGGGCCGGCGGCCTGGCCATCGCGGCGTGGGATCTGCGCGAGGCCACCGGCGTGAGCGTCGACATCAACATCAGCTACCTGTCGGGCGCGAAGCTGGGCGACGAGATTGAGATTGAGGGCAAGGTGGAGAAGGTCGGAGGCAGCTTGGCCTTCACCCACGTCAACATCTACAAGGTCACGGCTGATGGAACGAGAGGCGCCACTGTGGCAAATGGAAGACACACCAAGTTTGTGCGCAGCAGATAATCTGGTTTGTGGGGAGGACGATTGTACAAGAAAACACATAGACGATGATTGCGGCAACCCCATACAATGGGCCTTTAGACCAGACCATGAGAGGTCTGTCATCAACGAATAAACGATAGACACCCATCTATTATATCTTCAAGACCCCCCGTAAGTCTTTCCCCAGCTGTGCAAGAAGCCATCGGTCCAGCCAATGATCGAGCCTCTCACGCCCGCTGAGATGAGCGTTCCGCGGCAGACTGTAGCCGAGTGAATGCTCTGCTCGTACTTGAAAACCCACACGAGCCTGTTGACGCTGCTCGGGAGTTGCGAACTACTGATGACGCCGACGATCAGAATGGCAAGCAACACTGCATTTCCGGTAAGCATGGTGAACCACGGCCTCTTCATTCTCGCCCTCCACCACCGCGTGTTGTTGCCCACCATGACGAGGATCGCAGCGTCAAAAATCTCAAAAACGAGACTCAGGGATAACACAGCCACCGTGGCTTTCAGCCAGTTGTACTGATCGTCTGCAGGCAGCGAGATGCAGCCGATGCCCTGGCTTGCGCTCTTGGCGACGAGGTGAGGATCCGTGTCGCAACTGACGAGCACGGACTCTGCAGATTGGAACATCGGGGAGCACCAGATAGCCTCGAGTCCGTCTACGTTCTGTCCCTTTGCTGCTGAAGCCAGGCCAATGAGCTGGAGAATCAGAAGGGCCAGGAGCAGCGAGAGGGCAAGAATCGTCAGCCACGCTTGACCGATCAGACCACGGTCTGCAGGAACTGGCTGTGGTCCGAGGGAGACGACCCGTACTGAGGTTGCTGGAGAGGTCAGAACGTTGAAGAACGAGTCATTTTGGAACAGGTTGCTTACTGTTGGTTTTTTCTCCAGTCTGCCGTCTTCCTGTCAACTCCCTGTCTCCAGTGTGGTCTCTTCCAAAAGGCCTAATAATAGACTGTTTGAAGGCGCTCCATAAAAGCGCAACGCCGTTCTCTTCGACCACCAAGAACACGAGCTGCATCATAGCTCCAATGTCTAGGACAATTGCCAAAGGCATCCACACCATGATTTGGTCGGGTGCAAGATGAGTTGTATAGGCCTGGCTGGTGAAATACAGACTAAAGAACGCCAGTATGATGGAAAGTGTTTGGACCTTTTCCCATCGCGTCACCCGCAAGACGGTGACGGGTAAGTGGATGAGGATCCATGCCATCGTGTACGGCCAGGGCAGGAGACAACCGCCAGGATCGGGCCGCAGATAGGTCGGCGCCCCGCAAGGCTCCATGTTGCGGCGGGACGCATCGAAGTCGCTGAGGAGCAGGGTGCTGTTGTTCGTTGCGTTGAAACCAACCACGGTCGAAGGCGCAAGAGTGCAGATATCCATGATGCAATCTGTTGAAGAACTGAACAGAAAACAAATTGCCAAGACTGTAAAATTTCTCAGAGAATTGGGAGAGGGAAGAAAACCCAGGACACTTGCTTCTCTTGAAATATTTCACCCATCTCTATGGTTGTCTTCAGCCAAGAAGCCAAACCATCAACTCTGCTGAAGGGATGCCTCTGCCTGAGCCCTCCCTTACGTACAAAGATGAATTCCAGACCGGACCTCTGCAAGCCTCTTCAATAAACCGGTAAACATCCCGCTGGCCACTGCGACCTTGGCAGACGCCACCATGCTAGTCCCGCGCGGTTCACCCAATCACGGAGAAGTGCAACTGCCATTCCCGTGGGGTAATGTTCCGGAGCGTTCGCCGTGTCTAAGCTGAAAAACGCCAGGGCAGACTGGATACATCTGCTGAAGCGATTTTCAGGAGAAAGCCGACCCCATGCCACCTCAACTTGGGCGTCCAGGATGCGGCCCAGTCGACGCCTCACTGCCTGCTCAGATGAGGCGGCATGGTGGCGCTAGACCAGGTATTGTGCTGCATCAGGCCTGCAGGTAAACCCCAACTCAGGTCACATGCAGTCATCTTCTCGCTTGCCTTTGGCTGGTGATTGGCCCTGCAAGGTAGATCTCCCCGTCCCACAAACAGAGGTCTTTCAAGCGTTGGGAATGAGCCCCGTGGCGCAAAAAGTGCAATGTCCCTCGCAGTCCACTCCTCATTCGGCCTGGTACACCTGACTCCTACAACACCAACGCACCCAACCACGTCAGCATCCCTCAAATCTCGCCGTGTCGACCGCGTTCTCGATCTCGCCAGCCTCGAGGCAACTGGTGTGCCCCAGGGACCCATATATGAATTCGGTGGTCGACCATGACAACGGCGGCTTCCAGCAATTACCATGACGTGGCAACGCCCGAGACTGGTTCGCGAGAGACTGGTTCGCGAGAGACATTCTGGAGTGAAGATCTTTGTGAAAAGAGCTGTGCATGGTCTGTTGCCATTGAGAGTCTATCGAAAGAGGACATCGAATGTCTGTCGCAAGCAAATGTGGCCCAAAATGACCACCGTACGGTCCTTCAAAGCTTGCTAGAAGCTACAAATCAAAAGAAGAAGGAATGCATGAAGAAGAGATGGAAAGTGACAATCAGAGGCCACAGAATTGTACTGAGAGATGTTCTCGAGAAAATCTCCGTATGGGTGTCCAAGGTCATTGTGAGTTCCAGCCGTGCCGAGATGACTGTCGTATCAATTGGGCAACGTAAGTGCACTTGCTGAAATCTGTCTCGCGACAGCACATCGGAGACGTAGCAGTGCAGTATGACCCAGTCAGTGCTGCACTTCCGTGGGCTGCGATCAGACTCATTATGCAAGCTAGCGTGAACGAGGTTGAAGTGTTTGGATACGTGTTGCAATCACTCGAAAACATCACAAACGTCATTGCAAGCTGCAATGTCTTCGAGCACCAGTATCTTCAGCCAGGACAATCCAGGTAGGACTAGGGAAACAAAACGTATTGCATATCGTGCGCAAACAAGAGACTAACACGACATTCATTTCGGCAGATTGAAAGTATTTGATTACATGGGCAGAGCTTTGCTAAAGCTCTATTCCTCGATCCTACAATACCTGGCCAAGATCATTCATTACTACGCTGATCATTCTGTCATCCGATTCATTAAAAGTACAGTGTTCTCCAAAACTGAAATGGACAGTCTTTATGGTATAATCGAGGTTGAGAAGAAGGAGGTCTGGAACTTGGCCCAACTTGCCGAGGCCGAGAAGACCGAGTCGATACTCGCCAGCATACAATTTCTATCAATGGAGAGCCATTCGACGAAAGAGTCCGACAAAAAAGAGTTGGCTGATCTAAAAAGTCTGCTGTTGGATCTCTCTTTACCAATCAAGCGTGTCACGGATGATCTCGAGGGGCTTCGAGATGGACTGGAGAGAGCCGAACGTGTAAAGATTCTAAAAGCCATTTCCAGCATTCCTCACAGGCTGCATCACAAAACAGCCAGAAAAGACCGGCTCAAAGGATCTGGACGGTGGCTTCTGGACCATCCAGCGTTCCGCAGTTGGCGACAGGAGAGCACGTCCTCCGTCATCTGGCTCCACGGCATCCCCGGGTCTGGGAAGACGAAACTGGCTTCGCTGGTCGTCGACGAACTCGAGGGCAACGCGAACATTGGCTTCTTTTACTGTGCAAGAAACCCGGCGGAGCCACAGCGAGGTCAAGGAGACAGAATCTTGGCCAGTTTGGTCCGGCAACTTGCCGTCACGCGGACGAATTCGGCTATTCTGCCGCCAATAGTCGCAAAGTACGAAGAAGCTCTGTCTGGATTTGCAGATTTCGAAGATCAAGACTGGGCCATGGATGATTCCGGGGAGGTTTTGATGAACCTCATGGAGGAATATCCCTCCGCCACACTCGTCCTTGATGCTCTGGACGAGGTCGAACAGGAGGACCGTCAGCAGCTCATGGATGTGCTAAGTCGGCTCCTACGAGAATCTCCAAATCTTCTCAAAGTCTTCATATCCAGCCGAGATAACCATGATATTTCTCTCCGCCTATCCGGATCTCCGAATATCTACATTCATGCCGAAGATAACGCAGAAGACATCAAGGCATACATATAAGTACTATTAAAGCCTACAACAGTCTCTTACTTTCCGGTGTGGCCTTGGCAATTTACATACCTAATAAAGTCTCGGTATAATTTCAATAACTAACATTGAAATGTTAATAGCGCAAATGAACTGGCCCAAGCGAGGCTTCTCAACGGCAGGCCGTCTAACAATATGAGGACTGAAATTATTACGTAGTAAATACGTATAGAATAGATCTACAAATACCTTTAACTATCAATTTCTATAGTCTAGGTATATTCGTTAATATTCTTATTATTATTCTTATTAAGTTTAGAAACCCCTCACTTAAGTAGTAAAATAATAACTTTTATATTTTATAATAATATAGTTAGGATACCCTTACTATATAATATACTCTCTAAGTAAAACTATCTCTATAAAATAGGTATATTTACTAATATAAAAGTATAATATTTTTCTACCTAACTATATAGTAAGTTATTATCTACTTAATTCTAAACTTCTAATATCCCTAATTTCTTTTCCTTCTTTCTTAATCTCTCATTTCTTCTTTATATCCTATTCTTTATTTATAAGATTTATTTATTTAATAAAAGTAGTATATTTCTCTTATTATAAGGACTTTATAAGTCTATTTATAATTAACTATCCTAAGAGAGTATAAATAACTCTAAAATAATCTCTTTTGACTTTTTGACAAAGTTAGTAGTTATATATATCTATATAATAAAGTTTAGTGTGTAAAATAATAAGATTTTTTATAATTAAGTTAATTATCTATTAGTTATTATATTAAATATTAATTTTGTTTAGTAACAACGACAAATATAATAATAGACTATTAATAAGTCGATTAGTGAATATAGTCTTTTTTCTAGTCTACGAAAAAGCTAATAGTTTTACTTTAGTAGTTAATATAACGACTATATTTTATTTATTAACTTTCTATCTTACTATATCTCTAAATAACTTTATAGTGTATACTTATAAATTAATATAGTTTAATTTATTATTTATAAAACTTACGTCTAAAGTAATAAACAATCTATTACTTAAACTCTCTTTATCATAATTAAATTTAAGATAGAGATATCTAGTGTTATATAGATATATTAGAACTTAATTTATTACTTAATAGTACTCTTAGCTAGGGTTAAAACTATATTATCCTAGCTTACTAACTATATAAGTAACGTCTAGTCTTATTATAACGGTTATATAAAAAATAAATCTAATTTTTTGTTAATAGGCGTTTATTTTTATTATTATTATAGTATTAGTTAATAAATTTAGTTGTTAAAAAGATATAAAAATAAAGTATTTTTTTTAAAAGATTATAATTTTTGTCTTTAAGTTAATAAGTCTATTAATCTTTTTGTAATACGCAGCTTAAGATAATTACGTTTTTCGGCGTTAATAATCTTAAATTATTTTGATCTCTAAATACTAACTAATATTTTTACTATTCTTAAGGTTATATTTTTTTTTAACTTATTAATATATACTATTATTTTTTTAACAATAAATTTTAGATAGACTAAAATATAGTTATTAATATAAAAAAAAAATTATATTATTTTTTTTTTAGTAGTAGTTTTTATTATTTACTCTTTTAAAGTCTAAATTACTTAGGTTTTGTTTAAAATGTCTTTATTATAGCTTTAGTAATACGCATAGTCTATATAAAGCTTTGACTAGTTTATAGACTTTATTGTTAACTGTGTGCCCTAGAGATATTCGTATATATACTGTGTTATTAAGATACGTATAAATAAACGTATTGACTATGTTAAATTAAATAAGTTTTAAATTAAATTTTATTATTAAAGTAATTAAGACTCTAAATGATAATTTAATAAGTATAGCTGTGTATATATTTGTTAAATAGTTTTTTAGTTGTTAGTCTTTTTTTATAACTAGTCTTACTTTAAACTTAAAGAGTCTCTCTTATAAGTTTTATTTATATTTATAAACTTATCGATAATTAAATATTTAGTAGTTTTTAGCTTTATTTTTATTTATAATAATCTAGGAGTTTATTTTTTAATAATTTTATAAATAGACAACTTTAACTTTTAAGAAATTATTTTTATATAAATATTATAAGAGTTTAGTATAATATTATAGTTTTGTAGATAGACTTTTTATTAAAGTTTTATACTCTAGTTTATTTAAAATAATATAAATTATAGTTTTTTTTTTAGGGTCTTATACAGGTATATTTTTAGACAGATCTACAACTATATTAACGTATAACAAAGACAATGTTATTTTGTATAATAAACTATATTTATTATAGAGATTTTTCTGTTACTTAAGTCTTGGCTTTTAGTTTATTTTAGTAAGGAATAATTTTTTAAATATTAGTATTATATAAAAGGTCTATAAATTATAACTTAGACCTTTAAAACTAATAAGATTTTATTAAATTTAACTTATAATAAAGATAGTTAAGAGACTTAGTTATAG
>JAOWMA010000433.1:0-36265 GCA_025962755.1 Colletotrichum tropicicola
TAATACTTAAAAGGTTAATAATAGTCTTAACTTTATAGAAAGTTATATAGAGGTTATAATACTTAGTAATAAAGGTTTTAATATTATATAGGTTCTTAGAGAACTCTTATTATAGAGTAGATATAATATTATCTATAGTCTACTTTAATACTATAATTTTATTACTAATACTAATTATACTTTTAAACTAAGTATCTATATATAGCTTTAAAAACTATTTTAAAAATAAAGGGTTTTATTAAACCTTATTACTTAATAGAGGGGGGCCCTAGTTATTATTTATTATTATTAATTAAGTAGGTAGGTATATTTCTACTCTAGGGAATAAAGTTATAATAATCTCTTTAGTATTTAATAACTTATTCTTAGGGGGAACTTTATAACTATAATTAATTTTATTCTTTAGGTTTATAGTATTTTCTCTAAGTTAAATAGTAAATTTATTTTAAATTAGTATTTTAATTATTAAAATATAAAAAGTAAGAGAATTAAAACTTATTTTAGTAGCTTAATAGGTTAATTTTAGTTCCCTAAGTTTTAGTATAAGTAAAAAAATACTAAGATAATTATTTACTTATAGTATTAACTAATAGAACTTTAGTATAGTATATACGCTACTTTACGGCCGGTGTAGTAGTACTGAAGTCCCCTCTTAGTAGGCTCTAAAGAATTAACTATGACTCCGATCAGGCCCTAAATATGTCTTTGATTAGCATGCTGATGCTCTTATTCTGTTTTACGCCGTGTCCAGGCCGAAGGCAATTGGCGTCCGGGCCGGCGGTTTACTGAGAACATATAACGCTTAAGTTCCTAAAACCCTTCCTATCATAAGTGTTTTCTGTTTTCAATGTATGATCGTCCGGTTTTGGATTATTCCTCAGATTCATCGCTTGTCGTGGCCCTCGCCTCAGCCCTCGTCTCCTTTCGACGCTGTAAAAGCAGCCACTGCGAGCCTTGAGCAACTGCCTGGACAATGTCATAGAAATTGAACAAGTCAACAATGGCACGGCCGATTCCATGAGACCCCAGATTCGAAGGCTTGCTGGCTGCAAGGTCACCAACCACAGGCGTAGTTGACATGTTTGGACGGTCAATTTCGTATGCACTCTGACCATAGGTCTCGTTGAGGCTCACAGAACCGAGAACCTCTGGACGCTGTGAGACAACATATGGGGTGTATGGATATGCCCATAGGTGCAACATTGACACTGCTGCCATCTCGAAGCACAGCATAGTGTTTGGGATGCCCACTGCCCATGAGGGATGTGAGATGTATCTTGTTGGTTTTACGGCGCCACCTTCTTTAGTGAGCAAGCCAAAAAGAAACTGACCAAGTAAGCAGGCGTCTTAAGCGCAAAAAAGACAGAGCCCTTACCGATTGACAATAGAAGATGATGATCACCAGTTTGATGGCAGTAAACTTCAGAACCACGCTTTGCTGCTTGATTTCTTCCTTGGTCTGGTGATAGAATTGTAGGAGGCACATCATCGCCGTCGCCAACGAAATTATCTCAAGCACCATGACCTGACCTGATTAGCTGGTGTACATGCAAATGGATAGTCTTATTCCTACCCATATCTTAGCATGACTGGCATCACTTGACTCCTTGCAATATACATCTGCAGCGCCGGTGATGCACTTTGTCAAAGCATCCGCAAACTTGACGAAGCAAAACTGAAAGATTGCTACCCAGATTATCTGTAAGATTCAAGTTTCACATTAGCCAGCCAATTCAAGTATTTGAGAAATGATGTAGCATAGAAATATAGACGGAAACTTACATTCAACAATCTGATACCGTCGGAAGCTTTCCCGGTCCTGTTTCGACCAATATTCATAGCAAAGAAGCGAATTGGATAAAGCCAGGGCTTTGGCTCGACAACCGCGAACACTTGCCGGAAGGAGGTGCCATCACGCTGCAAATATTGGCAAAGGAGCAGAAAGAAAGAGGCGATGACCAGAGACTCGTAAAATTCGTAAATACTCGCGATGTAAATGTGCTCTTTGTAAAATTTGATGCTAAGAGTGCAGGCAATGCTGTAGACGGGAACCATGAATAATATGCGCAGAATGCTGAGGCATGCCGTTAGAAAACATTCGGTGGGCTTTTCATGCTATCAAAAGTAAGACTTAAAGAAAGGGTGATGGTGGTGATGTAACGGTGAATTGTTGATTGGGAGAAAAATGCCGGGCGAACTCAACTGTTTTTGCTGCTTCGGAACAGAGTAGTTGGTTACGTGACGGAACATGAGATACGCAGTGGCCGAACAGGCCAGCATTGTAGCAATAGTAGAAAGCAACAACAAAAGTTCATGAACGCGTATCTGAGCTGTCACATATTCCTCCTGGACTTGAGCGCATCGGTTGTTAATGTCCGATGTTATTCAGGGTAAGTGAATGGATTTGATGGGGGTTTAGGCGTACTTAGAACGGCAAGAGGGTGGCTCTTGCACTTGGCCATGGCTCTTGGAGTATTATTATGGAAGGGAAATCGAGTTGGGTGACGCTACCCCTGAACGAATAGATGAAGAACTTCTGGCATGTGCCAAAAGGTGTGTCTATTACGAGGTAGAACACAACCTTTAAATCATAACAGCCTGTCCTATGGGTCGCCACGCAAGTGAGAGTTTCTGTGAAGATATCTCCTCGCCAGTAATTGTCAGAGCTCCCAAGCCTCCGCCGGAATCGCAAATGGGCGGGGAAAGGTACACACAGCCGGATTCGGGAGCTTGGCTGAACCCGCTACACCGACTGAATGCGTTGCAGCAAGGACACTTATCGAGTCATGGAACCTTTGCCCCATCGACTGCGGTTGACGATCAATCACCTCCGCAGCGTGGCATTCTAGCTTGACAAATCGGAAGTTTTGCTCGGGCGCTCGATGACTGCCTGCATCCGCATCTCAATAGTCAACACAGCCGCAACCTTAAGATTTCTCCGCCCCTGCTACCCCACGAACTGGTCCGCTCCCTGCTGCACAGAACCCTGCTCGAGATGCAACTCGTACAGAACCCTCTGCCAATTGGTCGACTTATCTCCCGGCTGTGAAGTGACGCGTTCATTTGATACGCTCGTATTCAGGTATACGAGTATCCTGGTCCACGGTACGAGATCGTTAATTCCACTGCCGAAGTCCGCTCTTGGAGTCGAGATCCCCTGAGGAACGGAGCCAGACATCAAGTAAATCCAAAAATTAGATCAAGGCTGTGCATCAGCGGGTTGCAACCAGCCGAGCGGTGTGAGAATTGGGAAGTTGTCAGAAGGCTGGGTTGCGCAGAGTGAAGGAGTCGGCGATACCACTGTTAGGGGGGGGTATGTACTGGCATTCGATTCTGAACCTACAGAGTTTTCCGTAGGCTCCGCTTAAATCTAGTTTTCCGGATAAACTATGTTCCGATAGGACCCACTCTACCGCCGGTGCCCCGCCGATGCCCCACCGTCCACCCCCCTTGGGCCGCGGCCGCCTATTATCGGTCCCGGGCACCTGACAGAAGTCTCCAGTCGGTTGTGTTTTCAGTCACCCCATATTTCTTCCCCGGAAACTCCGGACGATAGTCCACTCCTAGAATGATCAAGTGATGCTGCTCCTCTCGTCGGCTTCGGCCTCACGAACGAAAGGCAGGTTCGCTTCACTGGAATTTCAGAACCCGGCTGCCTAACTGTTCCCGTAGGTAATGCTAAGTGCCGTACTGTCTCGCTTCTTTCAGCGTGATGTAGCATATATATAGATAAGAGACAGGTTATCTGAGCTACAGGTTACCTGAAAAAGTACAAAACATTTCCAATCCTAATTACAACCGCCGTTGGTCTCGAGATTTGATGTGCGCGAAACAGGTGCAGACCGCTCTATTTTACTGCCTGGTTTTCTGGCGGTCTTCATAGGTGCTAGGGTCATAGTAAGCTATGCGGGTTAAAAACATCGACGGCTGACGTGGGCAATCGAATCACGAATTTTACCTCTACTGAATTTCACTTGAAGTTACCCCTGAAGGATGTCTCGGTGATGTTTAGTGGAATGAGAGATTTCGCTTTCTGCGCTGATGCCGGCAAACAGCCGACTCTCTCGCTAGAATTAGTCATTCTTATCCAAGTTTTCTCAAAAATGCTTTCAACGATGCAAGTTTGATATGAGTAGAGGGCCATTCTATCTGGCTCTATTAATGCAAGAGGTAAGTGTGGTGCAAAAGCGACGTCCGCGGTCCGCCCAAAAGAAGGCTTTGCAGCGGGCAAAGATTCTGTTCCAGATGTCCACCTCGTACTTTTTTGACAAATTCATTTGTGGATTATTTCAGCGCTGTATAATAGTCGGTGAACGAGACGTGGCTGATGCCGGCTCCCCGGTCCATCATATCGGCGCCGGCCACGGATTGAGACCCACTCGGCTTCCCGGAAGAGTTGGATTTTGGCACGAGGAGGGGGAATCTCTTGGCAAAATATATGTTATACCGAGCCCAATAAGTTTGATTTTAATAGTGCGGAATGGAAATTTCAAATTGAATCTCGGAATAGGTCATCTCTGCACAAGATGACTATCAGAACTGGGTACATGTTTTCATAGGCCTCTCAACGTCAAGCTGAGGTCTGCTCCACCCCTGATCTTCTCAGAACTGGCTTTGAGCTAACACCGGAAAAATGAAAAGACCCAGTGAATGTTCTAGTCCACTGGATCCTGAAAAACCAGATATGAGGTAGCGCAGTTTCTCTCGCAGAGAACCATAAGATAATTCCTAAATGCTTGCAATTGAAACCGAAGAGTTCTTGCACATTATCTGCCCCTAACCTGCTGCCGGATCCAGTACTGTCAACGATGAGAAGCTGTGGAGGCGACATAATTCGCGGCATGTTGTCCGTGCCTGTTTGCACCGAGCATGATGAGAAAATTCCAAAGTTTTTAGAGCCATAATGGTTCATCGAGAAGTAATGTCTATAAAAGTAGAGCGTAAATGGATAAGCACAAGAATAATATCCCTCCTAATCAGTCCGTACAATAACATGACATAAAAGTACATGAGCTCGTCTCGTCATCCATCTATCCATCCATCCGGACCCGCCATTGGCTTGGAAAACATCATCGATCAAACATCCCGAGGCTCAAGCAAGCTCGGAACCCTCCTGGGCCTGGATCTCAATGAGGTTTCCATCCGGGTCAGCGACGAAAATGAGGGGCTTGTTGGCCTCCAGCAGCGCCGCAGAGATTTGCTCCTTCTCGGCATCGCTGAGCTGGGCGGCAACCTCGGGGTGCATGCCGGTGGCCCCGGCGACCTTGCCGTCGAGCGGGATGGGGTCGCCGTACTTCTTGAGGATGTTGACTTCGGAGAGGGCCTCGAGACGCTCCTTCATGGCCAGGATGTCGGGCACCACCATGCCGATGTGGGCAAAGGTGTTGGGCACCTCGGTGGAGGAGCTGAGGCTGTTGTGGGGGACGTCGACGTGGATGAGCTCGACCAGGCCCTCGGCGTTGTTCTTCTCGCGGTTCAGCTCCAGGGCGGTCTGGTAGCCGGTCCCGTTCTTGCCGCCGTGGCTGTGGCCCATGTAGGTGATGGAGTAGTGCTCCGAGACGTGCAGGGTGAAGAGCTTGCGGAGGCCGAAGACGCCCGAGTAGAAGTCGACGCTGGCGGTCAGGTTCCTGACGGTGATGCACAGGTGGTTGATAAAGTAGCCGGTGGTGGCGTAGTCGGCCGGGTCGTCGGTGCCGAGCTCGGGGTAGGGGTATGTGATGGCGCCGTCGTCTGCTCGGGGCTGGACGTGAGGCAGGGCGTGGCCGAGCACGGGAGCGAGGAGCTGGGCTCCAATGAGGATGGTGGGAAGCAACCGAACCATTGTGATAGTGGTGTAAGTGGTTTTAGGTCGGGTGAAAGTGCTGCGAAAGATGCGAGATTGTAAGGCGGATTGGGGAAGAGTGTGTTGTAGTTGTAGACTGAAGATGCTGATGGATGCTAATGAGAACCACCTCCGAAGAAGAGCGCCCATCCGCATCTTATACAAACCAATGCGATGCCCAAGGCGTCGATGTTGATGGCATCGGGACAATTACACCGCCGCCCTCGACGCTTCGCTCCTCGCGTCGCTGCTAGTCGTGCGCGAGCGGCGCGAACACCAAAGTACCGAAAGTTGGCGTTGGTCGTCTTCCGCCCGCTGTTCAGCAGCGATCTGCGCAAAGACGCCATTGGCTGGGCCGCAACCATCCTTACTGGCGTCGTTCCTTCGTGGCTCAGCCGGGGCTCTTCGCAATCGCAAATGCAGACCAGCGGCACTCAAAAGTCGGAGATTGAATCTTGGGCGGTCAAAGCCCTTGTTGTTGGCGCGTTTTACTGAGAAATCACGTACGGATTTTGTCTTCATGTATCTGAATGTTCTTCAACTCAATAAGTCGGTGACTGCGCGGGCATGTATCTGATGGAATTCTTTTGTTTCTTGTTTTTATGCTAAAAGGCCGCGATTCGCCTATGTTCCCATGACCTCCCAAATTATTTTTGGTGTCTCACAGATTGATGCCCATTTCAAGATGTCATATTTCATTCGTCAGCCTCTTCTGTGCCTCATTGCATTGCCGGTTCAGTCAGGCAACAGGATACGCGGATGACTCTGCGCCAAGTCTGTGAAGACATGGGCCGCGCCGGAGCTGAGCCCAGCCGGTTGGGACGGACTTTATAGCTCAATCGAAATTGGCCGTGTTTTATTTTAGAGAATAAATTGATACATGGGGTGTGGCCGTAACCTTTCTTTTTTTCTTTACTTGAAATATGGCGGCGACAGGGGCGTAAAAGTCACTTCAATCCCGGCTAATGGTCAAGAGGCGAGGCATACTCTGGCAGATTCTTGTTTTATTACAACTTCCGACACCCCATATGCTTGTAAATGATCGACTAGCTAATATCAACAATTGATAGCCACACCGCTCAATGCGTGTCTGCCTCTTAAGGCTGCAGGAGCCAGGGTGAGCGACGGAACTGGAGATCCCGCGCTGCTCCATCCCTGTCCCCGATGTCCAGCTCGCTGGGACCTGGCAACCCAACGGCAACCTCGCCCCGCAGGAGATCAACCGTATTTATCAACACACCTGGTCAAGCGGCGGAGGCTGAAGAAGAACATCAAGGCTTGTTCATTTCTTCAATGTACCTTTCGAGGGCTGCACTGATCTTGGGCTCGTCAGCAGCCAGGTCCCGCAGTTCTTTGTTCCTCTTGTCGACGTCTTGCTCGTCGAAGCTCAACAACTTGCGAATGAAGTTGGACATTCTTTTCTGGCCATCGCCCGTCTTCGCGACCTCCTAGGATTTCGTGTAAGTGCTGAACGAGACTAGGAGTCCGCAAGAGAACCGACTTACCCCCGTTACTTTGAAGAGGTTTTGTACCGCCTCTTCAATCTGAAAGTGGTTCGCCTTGACCTTCATCGTGCACTTCTGCTCAAAACCATGGATGCGGCAGAGAATGTCACTGGCAGCATCCTTTTCCTCCTCCGTCTGCACGGGGGCGTTCACAAAGGGGGCGTAAACAGCTGTGATCTCTTCGTCGTCGGCATGGCGGAGGAGCTCTCGCCAAGAGTTCTGGGTATCCTCAACAGGGACCATCTGACGCAAAAACGCCAGAGTGGTATCCCGAAGCAGTGACTCGCCGTCTTTCAGTCCCTTTTCATCTAGTCGGGCCTGGATTGACAGATTGTCAGAACGAGCTGGGGCTTACTTAAGGGTGGAGGTGAGCTGGTCCTGGATAGAAACATACCTCGAGCCGATCGCGTAGAAATTCGGCGCGCTCTAGGCCCTCCCAGTCTATGTTCGCGGTCGCCTCCTCGAGACGAGGAGCGAGTTCCTCGTCCCATGCTTCAAGAATGATTCCACTCATCACCTTGTCCTCAGAAGCGGCCTCGGCAGCGTCGACTGGAGTGTCGGACTGGTGGGCTTGGACGAGGTAGGCAAGGTGGAGGAAGCGGATGGCAGTCACGCAGACCGTGTGCCATTGGAAGAACATGTTGGAGCTGAGTGACAGGGTTCCGTGGATAGTTGGAGAAATCAGGGTCTGGGTTGCAGGGGTTGGGGAGTCGTTCGAGAAAGTGATTTTTAGCTGGGAGCTTTGGATGGTTTCTAAAGATTGAAAGCAATGTTGTGAATAGTGAACGTGTGAATAGAAAGAGACAGAGAAAACGAAGGAATTATATATAACTCATGAGGCCGTCGAGAGGCAGCGAAGGCGGATGACTTCTCTTTGCGAAAACGGCGCGATGTCATTGGACGCAGGCTGTCAGCCGATGCTGCCAAGGGTACGTACCTGTGAGCCACCACACGTGGAGTTGAATGTGATTGGACGCAAATTGGCTTGGTGGAGTCCATCTCTACGTACCTTTTTCCCATTTAGAACTCCAAGTTGGACATTGTGGATCCACAGACAGTGCGGAAAGAACGGACGCGCCCGACATACCGACAGTGCTTGCAAGTGACAGCACTGTAGAGAGACGGACCGTGCGTCTCGTCCAATGAGTGAATCTCATTGAACGCACGGACCAGCGGAATATTCGTGGCTGCTTCCAACAGACTGATGCCATCCTGTTTTCCGGGACGAATCCACGGTGAGTGTGAGAAGCATTCAACTCCACCCCTCGGTGGTTCCTCGTCATCATTCCAACAGGCAGCGGTGCTCAGCTACGTAACCTCTTCGTCTTTCTGGGATCAGAAGGAAGAACGCAAGTTCATTCGTTGCCTCACAGCACCAACTTGGATCCACATCAACGTTTGCATTGCATTATCTGACTATGTACAGGAAATCCAACGGTCTACAACTGGCTGGCCCGCATCAGGAGATGACTCCGTGGTGCCACTCCTTCAATCATTTCAATATCCACGTACCCCAAACAAGTGCGCGTCCCTTCACGCCTTCGCGTTGGTTGGCAGCGAGACCTTCACGAACGGGCTCTCGCCGTCGCCCTTGCTGGACGCCGAATCAGCCGGCGTCGCCGTGCCGCAGCACGACCCCTTCTCACCACCAGCACCCCCCTTGCCCGCCTCCTCGAACAGCGTGCTCTTGTTGAAAGCCTGGTTCGAAGGCGGCACGTCGTTGGTCGGGTTGTACGTGCAGAAGTTGTACGGCTTGAGGTGGAACTGCGCGATCTCGGCCGGCATGATGGGGAAGTCCTCGACGCGCGGGTTGTGCGTGAAGCCGAACGTGTGCCAGACGACGATGTCGTCGTTGGCGATGTGATCGCGGTCCTTGGTCCACGACTTGATGCCCGTGCCGCCGAGCGACTGGTTCGTGTAGTCGCCCGCCGGGAACAGCTGCCGGTCCTGGTACTTGGTCACCCAGATGGGCGCCTCGCAGAACTCGGAGCGCCGCCAGTGCCAGGACCCGGGCTGCGCGAGGAGCATCTGCGACCGGATCGGCACGAGCTTGTAGCCGACGGGCGTCAGCGAGACGGGGTTCTGCACGTTCTCGTTGATGATCTTGAACACGCGGCCGTCTTTGAGGCTGTCCTCGACGGGGCCGGCGCGGATGACCTTCTTTGCTGACGTAGCCGGTGCCCAGGGGGTTGAGGGTCTGGTCCCACGGCATCTGCACCGAGTCGGCGTATGTGAGGGTGTTTTCGTGGCCGTCTATGGCGGGATCGATGCGGACGTTGAAGAGATGCTGGTGGTAAGGAGCCATGACGCCGTCGGCCACGCGTGTTCCCCAGGGGACCTTGGAGTCCTTGTCGATAGGCTGCGTCGACAGAATGCCGGTCGCCCTGGTCTCGAAGGTGATCTCGCCGGACTGGTCGAGGATCCAAGCGAAAATGTACTCGTAGTTCGCGACGGTGATGATCTGCTGCAGCACAAGCTGCCTCTTTCGCACTACGGTCGCCTTGCCCGTGCGGTGGTTGGTGTGCTTCCATTGAATGCCGTTGTCCACTTCGTGGATGCAGATCGCGTTTGGTCGGGGAGCCGGGGTTCCATCGGCCGCAACGACGCAGCCACTGATGTACTTGATGGTACCAAGACAATCACAGCCAACTGCGATCTGTCAAAAACACAACTCGTATGAAGAGTGATGGGATTCTTGCGCTGGAGGTTGTTTGCTGTCACACCGGCACCGACGTTGCCAAGGTCGAAAGCGCCCTTGCGGTAGATAGGGCTACGTGGGTCGCCGTAAGGGACGAACATCTCAGAAAGAGAGAGGCGGTAGAAGGTGCTGCGATCCATGAAGCGAAGATCGTGGAGCGTCAGGCCTGGGCCGCATGAGTATTTTGTCTCGACAAGATGCCATCATGGGGAGAACTAACCTTCCCGCCAGTTGAAACCGACACGGAAACGCCACTTCTCCCACTCAATCAGGTAACCCTTGACAGTGAAAGAAGCGCCCTCGGGCTGAATGACGTTGTATGGCTTGAGAGAAGTCCTGGGAGGGTTCTTCTGCAGACGGTGGTCGTACTCGGGCTCCGCCGGATCCGTCTCGCGATGGGCGATGTCGTCCATCCCCTCCGTTGTGCTCTCGTCCGATCCGAGTGGCAGGCGGATAATCTTCTTGACCTCCATGGCACAGAGATCGACAACGGCCATGAAGTCGAGAGGGAAGGAATAGTGTGATGAGTCGACATCGTTGTTCTTGGGGTTCTTCATGTACATGAAGACCTGCGAAAGTTTTAGAAATGGTTATCATTGGCGGGGCGAAGGTCTGAGCAACTCACTTGTGTCATACGCTCTTGCGTGTCGATGCCGTCAACGCCATAGTCCCAAGGGTCAAGTACGACGTTCGCTTTGTCAATCTTCAATCGTGCAAGCTCCTTCTGGACGTCGGCGTTGGCCATCACAACCTGGGCAGCTTCAGTGAGTTCCGTGCGGTCGACAGGACCGTGGAAGTCGCGAGGCAGCTCCTGGTGCTGAACCACCCTATTGTTGGTGACATCGACGACGGCCTCGAACAGTCTTGGTGTCCGCTTGATGTACCAGATTACAAAGATTCGACGAGGCAGTTCGGGGAGCGGTTGGCCAGAGTGCTCCGCTTTGAGGTAGGCGACCAGCTCCTTCTTGGGGGGCTCGTCGAGGCCGGCAGCCTTGAAATGAAGGGGGATGCCGTAGAAGAGGGTCTTGACCAGATCTGTGGCGGTTTGGATCTCCTCGGCTGTCGCCGGGTCGAGCGGGTGAAGATGTTCAACAGAAGACATGATGAAAATTACTCGGAAGAAGAAAGGGACTAGGAGGACTTGCGAAGAGGGGTGGATGATGAACACATTGAAGAAGTCTCCTGAAACCCCTCGAAAACGGCGCGTTATATCTTTTCACTGCCTCCGAAGCCGAGTCAAGCACGACTCGGTCGCCCGCCCGGATCGGCATGACACGGCCTCCCCGGCCGGGTCAGGTGGCGCCGCTGGGGCCGTCCGCCGTCTCACGGTGGGCCCTTATCGGAACTGGGCCGAGTCAGAAGCATCCGGGAAGGGTGTGGAACAACAATTTCCACCGAGAATGCGGGGAAGCGTAATGATCTGCGGGGAGGAGAGATAAGCTGCGAGACGAGGCGAAAAAAAGGGGGGGTTCTGTCCGAAGATAGGCACAGACACGGAACAACAGGAAGAAGGCACGCGATAACCCAGCGGACTCCGTCTCTGGCTGACGGACAGGAATCAGGTCTCGTCCAACTGTCCTTTTGGCCGAGAGATTCTGGCCTCCAGATGTCACATATACCACGGATTTCCCCCCTCACACACGCCCCCCATGTCGATGGAAGACTCGTCTCCGCGCTCGCCTGCCGCGAATGCTGCCGCACGCCCACGCAGGATCTGGACGCCCGCCGAGGACGCAATATTAAAGGCCCTCGTCGCTCATTACGGTGACGCACGAGGTCCACAGGGCAGGTGGAAGGACATCGCCGCCGGACTTCAAGACCGCACTGCCAAGGTTGGTGCTGTGTTACTCCGACCGAGGGCGCGCGTGGATTGGACGCTGACCCTGCCAAAGGACTGTCGCAAACGCTGGTTTCATTCCCTTGACCCCTCGCTTAAGAAGGGTAGGTGGACGGCGCAAGAGGACCAGATCCTGCTGTCGGCGTATGCTCGCATGGGGCCTGCGTGGCATGACATAGGTACGGGACCTCTTCTGTGTTGCCCGGGGTTTTGATCATCGTTGACCGGATGCAGCCATCCTCATACCTGGGAGGAAAGACGACCAATGCGCGAAAAGATACAACGACATTCTCAACCCGCAAGTCAAAGACCGGCTGAGCCACTGGAGTCCCAAGGAGGACGATATCCTCAGAGAAGGTGTACAGACCCTCGGCCACCGTTGGTCTGCGATATCCGCAAAGTTGCCCGGCGGCCTCCTCTTACATGTCGCAACAGGTGGAGGGCATTATCAAGACATTCTAAGGAACCGACGGCCATCGGCACACCTTCTACGACTACAGGTCAGATGTCGGGGAGTGACACTGCCATCTCGCCAGAGACCCCAGACCTGGCAACGCCGTCGGCCGCTATTGACCCCAGCCTGGCAGGGAACCTTGACCTCAGCAGTCTGGCATCGAACATGATGGACACACATACAGAGCTTGGGGACGAAGACTTGAGATTCGTCACAGATCCGGCCCTGTCAGGTCAACCCCAGATTCCAGATCAAGCCGCCGTTGCCAGCTTGAACATGGCCACCAACGCAGCTCGGACACATCGCCAGTCGCTTGAACTGGCATCTTCAGACAGTTCAGATTGTGCTTCGACAGCATCTAGGTCCGGATGGGGGGCCTTTCCGGACATGCCCCAACCCATCCGATATCCCGGAACTCGCAACTCAACGAGGTCGAGAAATCCGAGACCACCACAGTCAACCGTATCCAGCATGGACACCACCGACTACAACCTAATGGCTGCTTCGGCATCATCGAACAACGCCACTGATTCGGTTCCGCCACCATCGCAGTACTTTGAGCTCTTCGCCGATGACTTTACTCAAGGCCTGCCGTCGGACCTGTTCAGATACCCGGCAGCACCACAGCAAGTCGTCCATCACCACCACCACTACCACCATCACCACCATCACCATCACCATCATCATCATCAACAAGAGTCAAATGCGATTCAACAATTTGAGCAGCAGGCTGAAGCCCAATCGATGAGGGCGCAGTCGCGAGCTGCTGCACGAGGGAGGGGCGCGGGCTCCTTTTTGTGAAGGGTCCGAAGTTTTGAAGAATGCATTCTTGTACATAGTAAATACCCATTGTTCATGATATGAAAATAGAGGTTTGCCGTTTTTATCAAATGTCCCTGGGATCATGCACACTTCGCGATCGAACCTGAAGAGTGGGAATGTTATGCCATCGAGACGCTGTCCCTAACAATCCCGCAGGCGGTGTCGAGATGCCGAGTGTTATGCGAAATCGGCTGCCCAGCGTATCGTTTTCGCCTTGAGAACTCGTGAACTCGTGATCTCGTGTGCCTGCATTATCAAAACTCACCGCAAATCATGGAATTTTCGGTTGATTAGCTGTTGCCAACAACGGATACTTGCCCGACCACGGACTGGAGTTGACTCGGTCCTGATACGGACACGGAAGTTGGCCAGTAGTGATTGCGCTTGAGCCGTCGGAAACTGCAACTCGAGTTCTGCTCACTGATAAAAGAGACAATTTGCCGAGGATAGCATCTTTCTTACGTCCTATCATCAGAAACATCAGCACGCAGGTGCGAAAGCAGGGGAATGCTGGTCCTAATGTGTCCTCCCCGCGATTCGTCTGATATGACTCGGCTCAACATAAGGTCGCACTGCGCCGCCCCATCCGGCCCCTTATCCGCCACAACTCCTTGATATGCACGGATCGACTTTGACTCGGCCCAAAGCATCGTCTGTTAGACACGCGCAGTCAATGATGATGGTATATACGCTCCCAAGCCCGGGCTTGGCCCAGATTCACGATACTCGGGGAAGCCTGAATCGACTGACTTCTTTGGCGTATCATACGATCCGAAAATGGCAGACTTGAAAGCCGAGTCAAAAGACAATGGTCTGCACCGTACCTCGACGACCCACGATGGGGAGACGGCGCCGACGACGGGCGGCGGCCCGGGCCTGCACAGAGGCTTGTCGGGTCGCCATCTGGTGCGTCGAACCCGCTTAATTCCCGTTGCGCCAGTGGTTGTACCGCGCTAACTCGGGTCTTTTGGCACTGTCGTGCAGATGATGCTGGCTATCGGCGGAGTCATTGGTCCCGGCTACTTTGTGGGAATGGGCACAGGTCTGACCAGTGCCGGTCCTGCCGGTCTTCTCATCTGCTTTGCAGTGGTTGGCGTGCTGTTGTGGGCAGTTATGCAGTCGCTGGGCGAGCTTGGCGCTTTCATCCCGTTGTCAGGTTGGTTGAATATTCGTGCGAAAGTTGTTGCCAACTCGAATCTACTTGCTTACACAGTTCGTCCATCCAGGATCCTTCACGCATTACACCGCGACCCTTGTCGATCCCGCCGTAGGATTTGCGCTTGGCTGGAACTACTGGTTGCTATGGGCAGGCATTATTATCGCAGAATACAGTGGGTTCATTGGGTAGCTTTGTGGGAAGTTTTGGCTAAACAGATGCAAATAACAGACAACCTCGGACTTGTCTTGACGTACTGGGAGACAGTCGTTCCACGATGGGGATGGATTATGATTTTCTGGTATTTCCCTAACCTCGCTTGATTATTATTGGCTCTAAATTCCAACAACTCGTCCAACTTTCACAGGTGCTTCTTCCTCGCCTTCACCCTGCTCGGCGTCAAATCCTTTGGCGAAGCAGAGTTCTGGCTAGCCCTCATCAAAGTCGTCGCCATCTTCGCCTTCTTCCTCTGCGCGATCCTGATAACATCCGGCGTCATGGCGGTGAAAAGATCGGCTTCAAGTTCTACCACGAGCCGGGCGCTTTCGCCAACGGGGCCAAGGGCGTCTTCCAGGTCTTCGTCTTCGCGGCCCTGCAGTACAGCGGCACCGAGATGATCGGGCTGACGGCGGGAGAATCGGCCAACCCGGCGCGCGACGTTCCCAATGCCGTCAAAAGCGTCCTCTGGCGCATCGTGGGCATCTTTGTTGTCGGGATATTCTTCCTCACCATCACTGTGCCTTACAACGACCCAAATCTGCTGTCGGCAACTAGCAAGACGGCGCGGTCGCCGTTCGTCATCGCTTTCACTAGAGTCGGGGCCGATGCTGGTGCGCACGTCGTCAATGCGATCATCCTCGTCACCATGTTCTCTGCTATCAACGGTGCGCTCTATGTGGGTTCTCGGACGCTGTATGGTCTCGCGAAAGAGGGCCAGGCACCTAAGATGTTTGCTTGGACGACGAAGAAGGGTGTGCCTCTCGTCTCCCTGGTTTTCATGAACCTCATCGGCTTTCTGTCACTGCTCAACTTGTCAGCCGGCGCTGGTGTTGTCTACACTTGGATTATTTCCATGACCGGCGTTGCGACTTTTATTACCTGTGAGTTGGCCCCTCGCTCGCCATCAGTTGACTGAGCTTCGTAGTTTATTGACTCAAATCATTCAGGGGCACTCATCTCTCTCAATCACATCCGCCTGCGCATGGCATTGGCTGCTCAGAACATCAGCACCGACGTCCTACCCTTTCAAGCACCCGCTTGGCGATTCTGCGCTTACTTGGGTCTTGCTGGCAACACGTTCTTCGTCTTCTTCCAGGGTTGGACATCATTCGCACCTTGGGACATCGAGGCGTTCTTTCAGAACTACGTCGTCCTCCTACTTTTCATAATTCTCACGGTGGCATGGAAGATTGCAAAGAAGACAAAATTTGTGCATTTGAAGGAGATTGACTTGGGTAGCGCGAGGATGATGCTTTAGTCCAGCATCACGGTCTGTACATAATCTCATCGCTCTAGTCCATAGGCGTCTCCCAGTTCGTCGTCGATACTCACATCCATCAACTATTCATTCTGTCTTGCCTTGTCGACCCTCAGGACTTCTGATGGAAGAACGGAGTCCCCACAGGGTTCAAGATCTTGACCTCGCGAGGCTTGACAAACATGTGCTCCGTTGCGGCAGCATACTCTTTATAGTACTCCTTTGTCATTTGGTTCTGCATTTGCGGCGAATGAGTCTGCACGTCTGTTTCCCCAGGGAGTTGTCATTTTGGAAGACACAAACCTGCATCAGCCACTCGGCCGACTCAGACCTGCCAACATCATTAGCAACAATTCCACAAGACTATCACGTTAGGCTGAGGTATCATGAGCGCGCATACCATTTCTCAACCCAAGAGACCGTGCCGGATTCACCTGCTGCCAGATACATCTCAAAGAAGACCAGGCCAGGCTCAGCCTTGATCTTTGCGAAAACCGGTTTACTGGTCTCTAGCCATTGCTCCACACTCTCGGGAGCAAGGTAGATCGTGATATAGAAAGCTGTTTCGGTCTTGGAAGCTGCCATTGCGTTGAAGTGGAATATTGAAAGTCTTGATATGAGTTCCCGAAGATGGCTGAAGGTCCTTTCAAGGGTCGCCGTCGTCTTTTATGAAGCCAGAAGCGCTGCTGGCGGAAGTACGTCATGAATGTCAGACATGTCCGATGGGGTATCAAGTCCGTTGGGGTATCCACGGGACATCCGATGTACTCATTTCCAACTCTGGTAATATCTTACCATCCTCTCAGTTCTTCGGACGGGGCGCTTAACCTTTATTAGTACTTCTGAGCTCATCACTGCAGCCCCAAGCTGACGGGCTGTCACATCCCCATGACCTTGTTTGCCAAATGGGACTTATGCGGCAGACGAAGATATCTGCACACTACAGAACTTATTGCAAGCCAAACTGCAACAAATGAAGCCATATCGATGAGTAGGCGATTTTAATTCCTGACTTCTCTCTATTTCCGTAGTTATTCCTCAAAGTGAGACGCATGAAAAGATTGGTGAGAGATGTCGTTCAGTCAGCTTGTGCCTATTTCATCACACATATGTAGAACCTCCGAAGGCAAGACGTCTAGACAGCTGTTTCCATCCGGAAGTTCAGATTAGGGGCTAGCAACTTGGATCTCACTGCTAAAAGTCTAGATGGAACACCCACCTTCACTCGGGGTATGTTGATGCTCACTAGTAAGCTACTTAGGTACGTGGATGAAATGCTGCTTTTCCCAAGTTGCAATCCAGCCATTCCTGTCGCATTTCAGATGCAAAATGACAACATCGTGCTGGTGGAATTCAAGTCAAAGACTTAAAGAAACAAATCATTGATTCGGACACAAAACGGATTACGAAGTTCCCATGAAAAGATTTGTTAGTTGGACTCATTGTGAGCACAACTTTACGTTATAGTAAATATTGGTAAAGGCACAACCTCATCAGAAACTACGTACACAATACACGATTATTCTTTCAAGCCATTCTGGAATGATTTCACCAGTTTTCTGCGAAGGAGAGATTAAAAGCAGAACATCATGAAGGTTAATCGTCCCGTCTCTCTCAAATCCTGGGAAAGAGTTGATGGCTGACAGGAACTTATCTAAGTCTTTTCATGCGAGTCATAAAATCCACCAACTAATAAACAAGTGATATGGCTACCTGTGCCGTCGTAATGCGGCATTTGTCACGGTGATTCGGAGATCTAAAGTACAACGCCAAGCGGAACGCAGGGAGGTCACCCCGCGCGGATTCAAAGCGCGCGGAACAGCCATGCGCGTCAATCAATACAGCGGACCCGCACGGAAGAGCCACAATACTCGTCGATCAGTTTTACTCGTGTCACGCTGAATCCAATTTGCAGGGTTGTGATATTGTTTCCCGGTTAATTGCGGGTTTCTACCGTTCACAACTCGTTATCTCATCTAATCAGATCCCAATCATCTCCCATCGTAGGACCGGAAACGGGGCAGTGCGGAGCGACCCGTCTTGTTTGTCGGCAGTTCTTCGAGGTGGTTCCATGACAGCCGAGGCTGAAAGTGGTCTCAAGCTCACAAGAGCAAAAATTGATAGGAACACGACGGCTGTGATCTTCAATGTGTTTGACCTATCCCATCGAGTGCCGGATGACGCCAAATAGTACCTCTCCACAAAAGGCCCGTAATTACCCTATTAAGGCGTTTTTAAAGGGGTATAATTAGGCTAAAATTTTGGACAAAATACAGTGCTTATTTTCTATTGGTCCTACCCCAAAAAGTGACTATTTGGCGTCATCTGGCACTCGATGGGATAAGTATAGACGAACTCCCACTTGCGTTTTCAATGTCTTTTTGTCATTGCCAACATCACACATACAATCAGAAACATCTCGCCAAGTACTACTCTTCACGGACTGCATCAAAATGAAGTTTTTCCAGGTTCTGGCTCTTTTCGGTACGCACGTTCCTTCTTATTGAACCACCTCAAATTCTCCGACCAGCAACTGACTCTACACTGACAGCTACTTTGGCTCTCGCGGCCCCTTCCAGCCCTCGGGCTGAGCCTGAGCTCGAGGCTCGCCAGGGCTGCCAATACGACCCCTCCAAGATTCTTGGAGGGTGCCCTTGAACGCGGCCAGCATGACACGACGATGGAAATTTGGCGAGGGAAACAGAAGCAATGGCTCTCACTGACTGGGATATAAATTGACGACTTGTGTACCTCTCGAAGATTATGCCCACTCAACATCATGGTTCTTTGTTTATCGGGGTCGCCTGGCTACGAATTGAAGTTTCCTGAATTGTCTGCCCGGGTCGATGGCTACCAGACCTAGGCATAACAACATCTACGTACATAGTACAACTACAGCAGAAGTGAAGGAACTTCAATTCTGAACTATCTATCTCATTATGAATCTAGTAACTAGTGTCACCATGCGCAAGATTTCCATGTCACTGATCGACTATACTGCCAATATGTCACTAATAAGTCAATCTGCTGCTTACAATGCGTTATTTCAGCCACGAAGGTACCTAGGCAGCCTATTCATTCTCCTGTTGTAGTCTTCCCGGCGGCCGCCCTGCGAATGCAGTCGCCGGCATGGAGCGCAGCCAACAGGTTGGAGCCCAGTGGACTGGCCTTATCTGTCCCTTGAATAATTAGGCTGCAGCCGTCTTCACTATCATTTGTAGAAACAAAGGGGCAGGTTGTATCTCAGTGGACATTTGTGTTCCCCTTGATGTCTATGTTTGGGGCTAGTTGGATTGAGTGGTGTGCTAGAACTTCTTTCCCAGACAGGAACCATGTGCTGCCCGGATAACGTTTGTGGGCAATCGGTGAGAAGAGCTATCGGGTGTCTACGTAAGGTAGAAATTGAAATATTATCGTTCGAAAAGAGATAATTTTGGGAAAGTCGCAACATTGCTTCTGCTTCTTTCCAGCCGTCTAGCAAGGCTCTGTGTGAACCATTGCCAGTCGATTCCGAGCACATTGTTCACCGGAAAATCTCACCACGCCGCCGCCTTCATTGATTGAAGCTTTTGGAGGGTCTCTCTGACTTTGGTCAGACCCAGTATGCGGGGAACTTCCAACCGTCCCGTCCCATTGCCGCCTCAACCTGAGAATTAGTGGGGAAAGGAGGGGGTCGGCAAATCGAAATAACCTGGCATATCGTTGCCAACAGAACAAGCCGTGGAGCAGCTGCAGTCCTAAGTCCAGAAAGAGAAAAAGGGAAGGCAAAAGAGTAAAGGGAATAGAGGAGGGCAAAAAAAAAGAAGGCAAAGTCTCAACAGTTAGAACGGGACGACCTTCACTTCGTGCTCAGGCACATTTCAATGTTGCCAGTGATTTGAGTTGAGATCGATGACTAACCTTGCCAGCCCGACTTCAAAGCTCCTGGCGAATGAGGACGCTTGTCCCCAAAATTCTCTGGCCTTGCGCGTTTTTCCAAGCAGTTCGGTCACTGATCAGAAATCAACAGCGGGGGAATGCTCGTTAAGAGTACCTATCGACAAGATATTCCCCGTTCGTATCAGAAACCTTTCCTTCCCGAGTCTCAATCAGACTATCCTCGCACAGGCAATCATTACACTCAACAATCAAATATAGCCAAAGCCTGCACCATGACTTCCACGCAACAAGATCATATCGTTCTTCTTGTCGATACCCCCTTCTTTGAAAACCTACCCGCTTGGGTGACGGACAACTTCACCGTCACCCCTGGAGGCTACCACGATGGCCAGCCGTCTCGCAACAAGTTAGTGATGTTCGCCGATGGCAGCTACCTGGAGTTTTTCAACTGGTACGACACACCACCATCACTGGACGATGAGAACTTGCCAATGAGATTCTGGGGGGCCAAAAGCCCCGGCCTGATCGACTTTGCGATTACAGATACAGCCCACTCAGCCGAGGAATCGGTAGGCACGGTCAACGAAAGATTGTCCGAGGGGCCCGAGAAAGACTCCGGTCTTGATATTCAATTCGGAAAGCCGGTTGCAGGATCACGCAAAAAGGCAGACGGTGTGGAGATCAAGTGGAAGGTCACACGACCAGAGTTCTCCAAGGGGGACAAGACGCCCAGTCCGGCGTTTTTCGCCAACGGCAGAATCGACGTCCCATTCTTCTGCCACGACGTCACCCCGCGATCAGGCAGGGTCCCAAGTCAAGACGATGACAAGACGACGCATCCTTGCGGTGCCACTGGCATCGCGGCCTGCGAGATTCTCGTTCCCAAGCACCTGCAGCCCGAATATGCCCGCGTCTATTCCAAGATTCTGGGCTCCATGCTCGAGCCTGTCGCTGGGCAAAACTCGCATATCCTCGACATCGGTGTGCCCCAAGGCTCTGCCCGTTCTACGGTGGTAGTGCGTGCTGCTGAGACTGAACACGACATGAAGCGCATGCAAGAGAGGGGAGTCGGCTTCTCTGATCTTGTCATAGCCGTCAAGTCCGATGGCCCCGGCGGCGAGGTGAGGCGTCCATTGGGCTCCTCGGGCATCGAGTCCACGATCTGGCTCGAAAGATCAAGGGAAAATTAGTCAAATATTAGGGTGTATCTGCGTAGACCGTCTGTATGCCACTCGCGTGTTGCCAATGTCCGAGAGTGCGCAGCAAGGGAGAGACCAGTCAGCGCGGGTGCCGCCGGAATCAATACGAGGTTATCTGGCTCGATTGACTGAGATTGCTGCCACAATTTGTATTTAGATTTATGGAATCTTGGGTTTTCAAATTAACTGACTTTGTCTGCCTGATCTTCTGTTCCTCTGATCGTTTATGTCGCAAAGGTGTGCAGTTTGACCTTGTTATGCTGTGAAGCAGAAACAAACCGACCGAAATCCGTTTAAAATAGGATGTGAGCTCAAATAATATTTTCTCCTCTGGAAAATCTGCTACCTATTTCCCTTGGATGTGTCAACTGACGGTAGAAATGGTGCTATCTAAACGCTGACCAAGCAAGGTCACTACCTCTGGCCTGATGAGAACGGAACTTGAAGCCCGACGTATCAATAGGTACTTCTGAAGAGTATGATTCAAATACGAGGTACGAGCCGTTCTTGGTTGGGTCGGTGTCAGCTCGTCGGCCAAATATGATGCCGAGAAGGATCGGTGCTTGGCAGCTAGAATGAAGTACAGCCGGAGTATGTGGCTTAGGGTGACGTGCGTTTACTGCGGAGAGTTGCAAAAACGCCGCTGTCTTGGCAGGACGAGAAGGTTGCGTTCGACTTGATCTCCCCGTTGTACCCGTTTATCCAAATTGTCTCTAGTCTTTCGTCCGGCTACTTCCCCGCCAGTTTACATGTCTAACCCAATTACCTTCGAACCCCTCATTCCAAGAAATGAGACACGAAGACTCAGCGATTGGCCCCTTTCCCGAGACAATGGCTGCTTACGTCGTTCAGTATGACCGCGGCTGGCTCGACTTTCCTTGTCCGGCCAAAACCTCCACACAATTCATTTGGTCTCCAACCAGTTCTCGTTCCTGAAAACACCTAGCAGATTATAGAGCAACCGATGATCGCTGCCCGTCATGAACTGTCAGAATGAGACAAATGTTGGTAACCGGTAGTGGCTAATGGAGACATCCGACCCCCGGTTTCAAGGGAGTATAGCCACCTTTGTCACCTCTCACGGGCGTACATGGTGGGGTGTCTGACCTCAGACAGGTCTCGTATTGGGCGCCGGAGAAACCTTATACGATATGAGGGCGCCCGAATACCCGCCCAATAGGGTGAAAGAGGCGTTTGGCTTATGTTGCCATCGTTGTGAAAGGCTTAGTTACACAAGGTAGTAGTCACGTATGGTCACCCGTGCAGGTCATCTATAAAATGGGTGGTCAAGTATCGAAGAATCCTGGTTGCCATCCAAAGCTTCACTAGGAGCGGAGGCACAAAATCGATTGCCTTCAAAAGCTTGAATACAACCCCGCACTTTCAGCCGACACCTCCGTCGACAACCCACAACATGCAGCTCCAACACGTCGTTCTCGCCATGTTCACCGCCGCAGCAACGGTGCAAGCATCCCCTCTCACGGAACGCCAAGCGTCTGACCCCCTCCCGAATGCAGACTGCTGTGCTTGCGACCCCGCGGAGGCGGGCTACGTCTGCAAGGTGCCGAACGGCACGTGCGTGGTCCAGCCGATCGGTTGCCCCTTCAACCCCGATACACAGATTCAGTGCTGCTGCTGCGACCCATCCACTCCGGCGATGAAGTGCAGGGCTGTCCCCAAGGACGAGGGCTGCTTCTGTACGGCAGTCGCATGCCCGTTCAAATGGGATCCATCCTTCTTGCCGGTGTAAGCTACCGTCCATCTGACACGAAGAAACCGGCAGTCGGGCAGATAACGACAATCTCCCGTATTCCCGTTGGTACGGGTTATGTTCACCATGAAATATTCTGAAAGAGCAGTTGAGGTTTCGCACTAGTTGACACGACACCTGGGCGCTATATGTTGATTCTTTTCGCGATACGCAAGCGGGGATATTTTAAGGGCCGCTGAATTCTCATCCCGGGCTTTCATTTTCTTCTGTCAGAAGGTTTCTGTTCATTCGAGAGCGTTACAAAGTTCATAAACCTCAATAAATCGCTGAGTTATACAAGATGTTCTGAATCTTGTTGCTATTAGCCGTGAGCGGTGGTGTGATTTGTAGAGATCACTGAAATGTCTAATTTATTGACCTGTAACAGCTGTCTCTGTGATCTCCCGAAGAGAGCCAGCACAACAACGGACTCTTGAGGGTCTATACAAATAAAGGCAGCCAAGGCATGCCCAGAGACGTAGTAGCTGCTATTGGTCGGCACACAGGACCGAACTTGCACGACTTAGGTACTACTGCTGGCCTCTCCGTGCATCATGCCGCTTGGCCCTTTGCAGAATCCAACAACTCTGGAAATTAAATTCAAAAAGCCTATTTTGTAGATGCTCGAGGTTGTTGATCAACGGAGAAAGTCACGAGCCACTGAATACGGTGACCTTGTCGTTGCACGGTTTGCGTGGGGCTTGGCGGAGCAGATTCCTCGGGCTTCTGGGAGAAAGGAACAGTCACTCCTTCATGGATGTGAAACATTCCAACCCAAACAAAAATACGATTCTTCCAAAGCTATGCCACTTTTCCCATTCTCTTGTTTGAGATATTAGGAAATCAGCTATCCAGTAAGATTGATAACATCGAGATGTATATCGAATTAATTCTCATAGCACGTATGTATAACTCTATGATGGAACTTAGTCATTAGCCAGCTTAACTATCGCTTGTACGAAATGATATCTATGATCAGTACACCCGGAGTTTCCATCAAATGGGTCTGTTACGGGAACCCAAAGCAGCAGAAGTGTGGCAAGTCTTATCCATATGATAGTCTATTTGTGTTGCTTTTGAGCTGTGAGATCACCCAAGGTACTAACCTAGCCTGAGAATAATGGTAGGCCGAAGATTGAGTGAAGTGACTTGGAAGACTTTAGGTTCGGTGCTGGTGTCGACAATAAAGCTACGCGATGAAGTGATGCGGGTATAGTCTTATAGAGGGTCTCTCTTACTATGCTTCCATGACAAGTATTGGGGTTTCTGGGCCAGGTTTAAGGCTTCCAAATGAGAGTTTGTGAAGGGTGTTGTCTCAACAACCCAAAAGACGAACGATAAAAATAAAATAAAAAGAAGAGAGTGTGCTGTGTAAAAGAACTATTCATTTGCTTCCGACATCCATATATTTTCCCATTCGTGTGCTCGGTAGAATTAATGACTTTCCAGGCCTAGAGAGTGACTCATGGCGTCGGGCGATGTTGAATCTGCGACGCATTCGTGCTTTATTCTTGTTACCCAATTGTTTGAACAGGGATGGATGCGCAAGGTTTCCAGCACATCCTGTCTTTTGTGGCTATCCACATTGAGCAATCTCGTTCTGCATAACTTAGTAGAGCTTAGATGTAATATGACACAGTTTTCATACCATTGAAAGCCTTCTCGGGGCTTGGATCACATAAACGTTTTGCATCATCTGGTGCAGACTATCAGTAAGTAGTTTTTGAATCTTCATGACACTTCTGTGCCTTACGTGTACGTTGTATGATCCAGTGCCAAACTTCCTCCGTAGGAGGGAGGTCAACTTGGCTGGGTCGATGTTGCGAGCAGATATGTCCTGTGAAGAAGTATCCCCCTCTTGGAAAGGTCCAGAGCGGCACAATGGACCATTCAAGGGCAAATCAGGGCCATTGGGTGCTAACATTGCCCAATGCGTGAGGAATTGTTTCAGTTCT
This sequence comes from Colletotrichum tropicicola, assembly GCA_025962755.1. Taxonomy (NCBI): domain Eukaryota; kingdom Fungi; phylum Ascomycota; class Sordariomycetes; order Glomerellales; family Glomerellaceae; genus Colletotrichum; species Colletotrichum tropicicola. The sequence goes on from JAOWMA010000433.1 coordinate 24,554, forward strand.
GTGAGAAGTTTTGGAAGTCTTAATTGATGCTGGATGTAGTGTTAGAAAGTGAATTTACAGATGGCCGCGTAGGAGCGCCCGCCAGATCATATTATTTCACCGCTGCGCCTCATCATCCTTTGTTTGGGCGATAGTCATACTTCCATCCAAGTCAGCTTGCCCTTTTGTTTGGGAGGGCAGCCAATCAAGTGTGCCTCGTGCCCCTGACAGCGCCAGTCTGCCTCGAGCTGGCTGTGTCTTAATTGGGCATGCAAGCTGGCCTGTGTTACCGATCTGTTGGCGAAGCAATGCAGTGCCACGAAAACACCATTTAAATCTTGCATGTTGAATGAGACTGAAAAATGAGGCTGCCGCCAGGCGCCCCTTTTTCTACATTTTGGATCATTCTGGCAGGGCTTGTGAGTCGGTGTCTTAACTGCCGGATGTGAACGATTGCCTGCTTTCAATTAGGAGGCATTCTGCGAGGCTGCCTTTCGGCTCAGCCCTTGCTGGAAGCATAAAAATACCGTTTGCTATTTAAATTTCCACTGGTGTCCCCGTTCTGTTTGATCTTTCTGTGCCATTCCAAGCCGTGTGATAAGAAAGGCCCAGCTGGACCCTCTTGTTGCAATGACCGATTTACTGAAGCGCCAGTCATTGGCCCCAACCTCAGAACCGATCTCCGAGAGCCCAGTGTTCAACAAGCCACACGCCTACATGTCTCCAAACAACACACGCCCTTCACTACGGAATCAATCACAGAAGCTCAAGAGCGCCAGTCCTGCCAACGCGAATGGCAACAATAATTTGGTGACAAGCCAATGTGGCTCGCGCGTCGAGAGCATGGGGGTTGCGTCAGCGGCACTGCTCCCCACACGATCGGTGTCATTTCCGAGCAACTATGGGAGATCCAACGACGAACATACCATGAGCCGTTATCACGAAACCAAGATGCGGATTAAGAGAGATCAATTTGGTCCCATGCCTTTCCCGGACGGCGATGCGAAACACGCTGAGCTGACGTACGGGTTTGCTCTCAATGGCATCAACGGAGAAGAGCCTCAAGTCCCCGAAAAGATACACGAGAATGATAGGGACCTCGTTGTAAGTGATTAACATGTCTTGACATATTTCTTTCCTAACATTGTGAAGCAAGACCTTTCGGACTCATCTGGAGTGCCGACGGGATCCATTCAAGAAGCAACTTTGGCCCCCATCAAGGGCAGAGGACTGCCTACAATGTCCGATTTGCCAAAAGTCACCAGAAAAGATGAACCTAGCGAGGTGATGGACCGAGGAGACCAGATGTATACGAATCTGAGGAGCCAAGGACGTGTGCCAACCCTTCCAGTCCAAGAAGACGACTCCAGTATTCCCCTGGCTGAGCAGCTTTTTGACGCCATTAAAGAGAACGACAAGGACAAGGGAGACTTTTTACCTATGCGGCAAATGAGCCGATTAATACACAAATCTTCGGTCGCTCAAGAACTCCGCAACAAGCTGCCGGCCAGTGTAACAAGCGAGCACATGATCAAGGATTACGCACGTCGAATTTGCGATGGCACGCCGGTCAGTTCCGAACATGATGCGAGGCAGAACCATAAAGTCCGCACATACGTCAAGGTCTTCGCTATCCTCGTTCTCATTGACCAGGTGCCAGCCATTGTAAAGTTTCTTCATGACGAAGTCTGCGACGCAGACCTTCCACTTGAGAGACATATCGAACAGCGTGGGAGTCTACGAAAGTTTGATCTAAGGCGCAAAAGCGATCACAGCCGCCCGCTGCCCTGTTTCGACTCCTGGGCCCAAATATACCTAAGGAGCTTTGATCGATATCAGTGGGCCATGCTTCCGCCGTTCTTTACTAAGGGCGAGAGGAAGAATGTAAAACACTACATTTTTCAGCCACAGATCATACTCCCTTTCACATCCACCGATGATAAGCACAATCTCACCGGTAACCAGGAGCATCGCGGCGGCTACGGTCTCGTTTTCCAGGCAGATATCCACCCTGATCATCACGACTTCAATGGCACTGTGGATGATGTACAAGCCATTGCAGAGGTATCACGTCTACCACCCCACTCACTTCCCGATGTGTGAACTGACTATACCAACAGCCATGCCCAAACACATTCGCGATCAAGTGTCTGGATTCCCAGAACAGGGACGAATTCCAGAAGGAAGTCCAAGTACTGAAGAAATTCAGCGGAGAAGTGCACAATCATCTCATTTCGCTGTTGGCAACGTATGAGCGATGCAATAAGTTTTTCCTCATATTTCCTTGGGCAGGGGCGGACCTGATGAGATATTGGAAAGATGTGAACCCCAAGCCCGTTTTCAACTTGAACACGGTCACTTGGATGGCTGAACAGTGTTTGGGCATCACTGATGGTTTAATGAAACTCCATAAGTATGACTCAAACCTGCTGGAGGTTGCACAAGCCTCGAGGGATCGTTTGATGCCGACAAGCCCCCCTGGCCGCGCCAAGAAATCCGTTCCTCTATTCGGCCGCCATGGGGATATCAAGCCAGAAAATATTCTGTGGTTCAGCAACTCCAAACTCTCCAGCCACTCAGGCACACTCAAGATCTCGGACTTTGGGCTTTCGGAGCTGAATACTCGATATAGCAAGTCGAACAAACCCGGAAGCCAGATCGCCCGTTCACCAACATACCGTCCTCCCGAGTGCGATCTCGACAAGCAACTCATCAAACAATCCTATGATATATGGACTCTTGGCTGCTTGTTTCTCGAATTCGTCACCTGGACGCTCGGCGGTCGTGATCTGCTGTGCGAATTCGCGGAACGAAGGCGTTCTGTCGATCCATGGCTGATGGGTATAGAGTCGGATACCTTCTTCAAAATCGTCCCCTCTTCAAGGCCTGGGAGCAGAAAGGCCGTCGTTAAACCAGAGGTCGATCTTGTAAGTGCCAGTCTTGCAGCAGTTTAACTCGTCTATGTGTGTAATTCTCATTAACTGGTTCACAGTTCGTCTCAACTTTGCGTTCTCACTCATCTTGCAGTGCGTATCTACAAGACTTTCTGGACGTTATAATGAGCGGGATGATGGTTGTTGAGTCCGGATCGCAGTCGCGTATGACATGTCAACAAGTTCGATTTGAACTTCATTCTCTTCATGAGAGGTGTATTCGCGACCAAGACTTTGCGGTCAAGGCAGCACCTAGGCCGGGGTGACTAGTGTCTCATACTTGACCGACCTTACGTACTTAGATCAGCTGCTTTAGCTTGGAACTTTCCTACCTTAACTCATAGAACGTTTTGCTTCGTAGATAATCCAGCTGGTTTTCTTCTTGTTCTTTTTTTTTTGCTTAAGAATAAGTATTTTCCTCGTTCCGGCTTTCAATTTCCGGTCTGTGAACACCACATCACCTACTGCTTGCTTGTCTCTGAAAAGCACCGGTGGGTGTACTACCATGACCATGGGTCTCAGATAAAGGCTTGAAAGACACGAATCATCAGAATGGGTGCTGCAGATAGAACGAGAGAAGAAGGGCTGGGCGGCAGGTGGATGACAAACCTAGAAAGCCCGATCTCACCGGTGGCTGAGCAGACCTCGGCGCAGGCTTCAAATTTTCCTATCTTGTCAAAAGTGGTGTGCAGAGCACATGCAGACACACCGGGCCAAGGGAAGGCAACCAGGCAGCCTAGGCTGCAGTCTGGTTCTTGCAACCTTCACAAAATAATGTTGACAGCCTGATCTCAATGAAGCCCCAACACAATCCCTTCGAGCAGACAGCGCCAGCGTTCGCAAAGCTCATTGATGGAATTTCATGCATGTTGGTGTGATGTGACATCTAACTGGCTCAACTTGTGCCTACTGTCGCCCTCACCAATTCTTCTAATGTTCTTCAAATCTTAGCAGCTATTTGCGCCTGTGAATGGCGCCTGATAAGGGCATCAGCTCCGCCTGGGAATTGGGGCTCAACACTGCAGTTACAGCCAGCCCCTTGAGATCTCGTGATCTCCCCGGTGAAAGTCCTTTGTTATGGTGTAATCACAATAGATATCTTCTGGGGTGGTGAGATTTATAGGGCTGTTATCCGAGGTTATTTCTTATCCAATGGGCGCACACGAAGTAGTGTTGCTGAGCGCATCAACCTGCCTGATGCGCATGATCATTCAAGCATACCCAATTTGATGCCTGTTGGACATGCAGAACATGTAGGCATGCAGCACTAGTGGAGAAGATGATTGACCGATTGGCTACCAGGATGAACACTTGCAGAAGTAGTGTTGCTACCACAGCTTGGCTGAACTGGATGCTGGGGTCGGGCCGGACGCTTGGCTGCTACTTGCTGTGATTGATGACATTCTAGCCGTTCACAATGAGCCTTCAATGTCTACAGCCTGATCTTGCTCTGCAAGCCCCTTGATCCAGCATATATGATGTCCAGACTCGGCATTCGTACTTGGAAGCCTTATCTGCTACCCCGTTGTCTTTACTGCGTCCGTCTCTCCTGCTCCTCTTCCGATACCAGAATCCAGGTCGCCCTCCTTTCTTGGCACATCCAGCTGTGCGCTTGTCTCCACGCAGACAGGCCTGTTTTCAACCAAAACCATGGAGGTTTCCAGTCTAAGCGACAGGCTTCTCGAGAAGTTTCAGGAGAGTAACTTCGATAATTCATCTCAGGAGTACTTGCCTGAAGGCACCATCGAGACTGTCATCAATGCGCGCAATGTCGCCGAAGTTCTTTTCGGGAATGGAAACCGCCTCAAGCCAGAAGACCGCGCTTTGATTGGCTTCATTTCTAGCCAAGCCAGAAAAGTCTTCGCGACCGTCATCTGCATAGTCTGCATTACAGAGCCAGATCAACTTTTGATCACGATGCGACATTTCAAGTCTCGCGCTTTCTCCGACAAATGCCTCCCAGTTCGGAAGCCGAGCCGATCGTCAAACCCGGAAACCAGAGAGGAACATCAATTTCCTTTTGACGCCCCGGCCACAAACTTCAGAAAAATCTGGCTCAGAGCCAGGATTTCCCAATTCCACCGTGGACAGTGGCATTTCTTAACTCCGGTATTCTCGAAAGATAGATTCCAACACTTCCTGTCACCAGAATGTATTTTACCCTTCACCTGCGTCAGTAATGCCGTGAAAGAGGGGAGGTTCAGCATTGTGTACCAAGTACAAATTCATCCAAACCATCATCTCCAAGCTCAGCGCACGGTAAGCAGTTCGGTATCCCATCATTTGAATCTCATCTCCTGATGCGTTTTCCAGGTGGACGGTGCACTTCCTCAAGTTGCGATCAAAAAGATCCATACTGCTATTAATAACGATGCGCAAAGAGAAGAGATCGAAAGCAGCTTTGCACAAGAGGCACAGGCGCTCTCCGAAACTGCCAAGCTTCGTCACAGCCACATCATTCAGCAACTTGCTGCGATAACTAGGGGGATGGAACACTACTTCATGTTCCCATGGGCTGATGGGGGTGATCTGAGAGAATTTTGGAAAACAGACTCTCGTCCCCAGTTGAACCCTCCCCTGATTCTTCAAGCTATAAGGCAGTTGCGTGGTCTTGCTGACGCCTTGAAATCATTGCATGAATTTAACCAGGAAGAGAACTACCGACACGGGGATCTGAAACCAGAGAACATACTCAGATTCAAGGATCTCACGATTGTCGGGACCCTTAGGATTGCGGACTTGGGTCTGGCCAAGCGACACACTGTTGCAACGCATCTTCGAAGCCATGGCACAACCACCAGGTATGGCACGTTGCGATATGAGGCACCCGAAGTGGTTACCAATCCGCTTGATACCGCGAGATCACGTCTGTACGATATTTGGTCAATGGGTTGCATCATCCTGGAGTTCATCACCTGGCTTCTCTATGGACAGGACCGACTGCGTTCATTCGATAGGCTCGAGTGTTTCTACACGGTCTCACAATTGGGCTGGGGTCCTAGGAAGGTAGCCAAAGTCCATCCTGACGTCAACAATTGGATTGATCACATCGCAAGCGACCCTCGCTGCATCAGGGGAACTGCCATCCACGACCTCCTCAACCTTGTGAAGTACAGATTGTTGGTGGTTCCCCTCCCGCCTGCTAACATGGCTGTGGACTCATATCTAGCTTCTTCGAATGAGGGCAGAGTGCCCGCCGTTATAACTACAGGTCCTACCGAAAGTATCGGTGGTAATTTCCGAGCAAAAGCCAAAGAGTTACTCTCGGAACTGAACACGATCTACACAACGGCAATGAATCATGAGACGTACCTCTTGTCAAGGCCCCATCGAACAAGCTCGAGAGGACCTGCCATCAACCAAGCCTCTTCTCATGGGAGCGAAAATTGGCTATCGCCGCAGACACAGAGATTACATGGGTATCTGGCCTCTCATGGCGGTCCTGCGATAAGCAACGTGAGTCGATATCTTGCTCATCTGATTGTTCCATATCAGTCTAGTTTCAAACTCGCTAACTGTTCGACAGTCAGTAAGTCATTTCCATATGTTGTCACAGCAGTAGTACATACATGCAAAGGCCAGGCGCTGACCGTGTTTGCCCAGGGAGACGTGAGTATTCAGCAGCGACTCTCGGGCTTTCAAGCTGGTGCTAATTTCCTATAGTATGTAAGTCAGCCACTTTGGATTTTGACGCTTGTTTCTCTGAATTTTGCCAGTTGCTGACTATTTATCATAAAAAGCGGGTAAGTTAAGACGCTATTTGGCGATTTGAAATATAATCGGCCAACATCCTGACGAGATGCTGGGTCTTACTGAATTTCTTCGTTTAGCATGTAAGAAGGATTCCCCCGAACAACAAACGAAAATGATTTCTGACACAGCCATTGACGGATCTCCAGTCTGTATGTAAACTGAAATGCTTTGTTTTGCCGGTCACACACTTATACCAGTGCAGCTCAATAATGACTGGCAGTTCTATGCCGATAATCATTTCGCCAACGCTGTGGTATTCGAAGGTCATTGCGACGACATTTCTCCCCGCTTGACGTTGCCCCGTCGTCAGGATCTTTGTATTCGCTGTCAAGACGTGGACTTTTTATCCCCTTATTTCAAAATGGCATTGGAGATTCCACACTCGTACCAGGGAATGGAAACCTGCGGCTTTTGCACACTCGTTACCCGTGCTTGCCAGAGATTGCAACAATCAGGACACATTCAATTGCAGAGACAAGGGTCATTTATTCGTATAGTCGACATCAACACGCCGCTTTTGCACCTCATCCGCAACCCTCGTGAGTCAAAGTCTAGTCCTAGGTACCTTAGTCATCACGGGTAGCAGCCGTCTTGGTTAGATGTCTATACTGACGGTGTACGTGAAGCAAATACAGGCGCGTCTGATCTCGCTTTCCAGAATATCCAAACTGGACTCCCGAGGCTCGCTTCGCCCAACCATCCCATGCATTTTCTAGTCATCAAAAAGTGGCTACAAGAGTGTGATGAGGGCAAGGATCATACCAAATGCCAGCTGCTGGAAGAGGTCGACCTTCCAAAGAGACTTCTCGACATCCGAGGCCCACATATACGACTTCAGGAGACCGAAAACACCCGCGGCAAATACATTGCGCTTTCACACCCATGGGGCGACAAGAATAAGCACCACCACTTCTGCACTTACACGCACAACATTGAGAGCCACAGGCAGGGTATTGAACTCGACGCCCTGCCTGCCACATTCCGAGATGCTGTGACGACGACCCGGGAACTCGGTCTTCAATACCTTTGGATAGACTCCCTTTGCATCATTCAAGGCCCTGATGGAGATTTTACCGAGCAGTCGAGGCATATGGAAACTGTTTTCAGCTCGGCATACTGCGTACTTGCTGCGAGTCGTGCTACCGGACAAGACGATGGTTTCCTCGGAGATCGGCCTGAAAGAGACTACTTGAGCTTTGACCGCGGCCCCGAGACATATCATATCTGCGAGCACATCGACGACTTCCAGGGCGATGTTATTGACGGCGCTTTGAATTCCCGGGGATGGGTGCTACAGGAGAGAGCGTTGGCGCGCCGAACCATCTACTTCACCGAAAGGCAGACTTATTGGGAGTGTGGAGGAGGCATCCGGTGTGAGACTTTCACGAGATTGAAAAAGTGAGTTGGACAATCTGAGACGTGGCTAGATGACACGACTTGACTAATCCCTATGTCTCTCAGCAACATGGCTGCGTTTCTGGGAGACCCGAGATTCCCCGAAGTTGCCGTGCTTGAGCCCAGGGGGGGCAAAATCCATCTCTACCAAACACTTTATGCTGAATACTCGCGTCTGAAATTCACAAGGATCGAAGACCGACCAGTCGGAATCGCCGGGCTTGAGAAGAGGCTCCTCCAGAACTTTCAGATGAGTGGGGGGTACGGCATCCTCGATGACGGCAACGGGTTTCTGCACCGAAGTTTACTCTGGCAACGAGCCGAACACGGTTCGCTGGTCAGAATCACTTTCCCACCCGAACGTGACATTTCAGTTCCGACCTGGTCTTGGATGGCGTACTGGGGCGGCATCGACTACCTAGCACCGCCTTCGAACCTCGTCGAATGGACGAAGAGCGAAATTAAGTCTCCCTGGGCGGACAAGTCGCCCACTTTCCATCACACGGCCGAAAAGAGCTTGAGAATATCGCTCAACGCGATCGCGCGCAAGTTCGACGTACGAAACATCGACAAACAGGCATCAAACCTCGTTTTTGACATTCCCGCGAAGAGCGACAGCCAGACCTCGGATCTGAGATGTGTCATCCTCGCCAAAGCCAAGACAGGAGTTGAACTGAGTGATCGAAGATGTTATATCCTCATTATCTCGCCGTTGGGACCCAAGAAGTCGGGTGGGCTTGGGGTGTATGAAAGGGTCGGGGTCGGCTTCATGCCCGAAAGTTGCATCTCCTCATCCATCAAAACAGACGTGATGATACAATGAAGAAACGATCTCATTGAAGCTAGGTTGAGCAAAAGATCTTAAAACTGTTTCAACCTACAGACAAACTAGGTAACAACTGCCAAAGAACTCTTGACAGCAAAGTTTATTTCCTTGTCAATATCCCAAGGCCCCGGTTGCGTGAAATCAAGATTGACCCCCGGTCTGAACAGCAAGCAATGAGAGCTCCCTCCAAAGTGGAACATGCCAATCTCCTGTCCCTTCTCAATCTCCTCTCCCTCCTTCACCGTGAACTCGCAACTAGACACTTCCGCCATGCCGATAAACACGACAGCCATGAGTCCAATCTTGGGGTTCCGGGCCTGGATGTAGATGATGCCCCTCGCAGCCACCGCACTGATGTACGGCTGCGAGTAGGTGGCCGCCGCAGGATCCAACTCTGTCGGGTCCTGCGCACCCGCCAGCCCTTGGAACCAGTTCTCGCTGTAATAAGTCCCGGGGACCATCTCGATCCCGACTACCTTGCCGCTGACGGGGGCGTGCCATCGGTGGTAGCTCAGCGCGCTGAGGAAGGCTTGGTAAACCGTGCCGCCCACGAATTGCGAGGCTCTTGGGTTTCCATTCAGCATGTTTCCGAGGGCGTACGGCTGTTCCTTGAGGTAGAAGGTGTCGAATATTCGGACGTTAGTTTTGACTTGCAGAGGGGCCGACTCGCAGGCGTTGGCGATGACGAGCGTCGGGTCTGGGTATCGTGAATCAGGGGGCCCGTTATCTGGTGCCTCTACCGGACGGACGCTTTCTTGGAAGCGTCTCACGAAGAATGCATCCCAAGACTCAAAGCCGTAGAACTCATCCGAGAGATCGGGGCAGACGAAAAGCTGCTCGAACGTGTAGTCGGTGACGCCGTTGTTCCCTTTGGTGGCTATCATCTCCCTCGCCTTCTTGGACAGCCATCCCTTGAGGCATGCCTGCGAAGCCGAGGTACCCAGGAACTTCCCCCACGAGTTGAGAACTTCGCCAAGGGCGGCGTTGACTTCAGGGCGCAGGAAGAAGTCATGCCCAGACACGGTACCCATCGGCCACTGCAGCAAGGCATTGATCGGAAATCCAATAAAGGTCATTGCCGTCGACGGCGTGGCCTTGTCGTAGAACTCCGGGCCACACTGGATGATGTAAGCCAGCACGTCGACGAACTCATCGAAGCTCTTGATGGCGTGGTTGCCGACTGGGTCTCGTTGATACTCTCTCGAGGCCTCGGTGAACATGCTATTGGCGAGGGTTTTGAGACTCAGGTCGCCGTTGACAAGGTTTTGAAACTTCTCCAGGCTTGGGTTGAGAGAGTGGGAGGACAGAGAGTTGTCGGATCGCGTCGCGTAGTTGTAGGACTTGTGTGCTTCTTTGGTTTTCTCAGCTACCCACTGAGCGCAGGCGCTGGGGCTATTGGGCCGCAATTGGCTGGGAGAATGTTCCTGCAACCATTTTTGGGTGCTGATAGTTGACATGGCTGCTGGCGATCGTAGTTTTCGGAAGAGCCGCGCTTGCTTTTCGAGGCCTAACATACTCGGAGAAAGCTGGCAATGAAAACGGGTCGATCTAAAACGTGTAAAATTAGTGCGACCTCTCTCTTATTTGTATCAGTCTGTCATTGTTATTTGATCCCGTTTTATGTAAAAGGTTTTCAGTTTTGAGACATTCCGGTGGACACCGATCAGCTCTGTCTTCGTCTTATCCGCGCTACTGTTACACCGGAACCAGTGCCCTGTTTCTCATCCGCTTGGCGAGGGAAAACACCAAAAGGCCCTGTTGTACTTGTGATATGTCAAGATGGGGAGTGGCACTCGTGTTTCTCAGCTTGCCAGGTCAAAACGGATCTGGCGCTGGCTACTAGGTATGGACGGGATGTTGTCTATCCTTTTTTTCCTTTTCGTCGCAAGAAACACATAGCCGAGCAACACATACTGCCATCTGCGTACCGACCCGTTGAGACATTCCCACAGAATGGGCGGGATGTTTTAGTCTTCCGTAAGTACTACATGATGTTGTGTCACTAAACGTCGGCATGAGCCTGCATCTCGCCGACGTGTCTGGTTGGTGGGAGACTCTGTGCCCTAGGAGAAGGAACCCCGAGCGTCAATACGGCCTTGTTTCCACATGAAGAACCAATCTAGATTACAGGCCTTAGGTTTCCTCGATGCTTCGATCAAGAGTTTACCTTGGTGTGAAGACTGTAGTAGAATCCAGGTTTCGTTGTCTCTGATTGCGTTTTTTGTGTGGAATTTAGGTACCGTGGGTACTAAAATGGAAGGAGGAATCTGTCCCACGACGTTTGGCTGCCTTCCCCTTTACAAGTTTCGGCTTTAACTAGTTACCTAGGGATTTACTTGCCTCAAGCTTAGGTACAGTCTGTAGTATCGGCAGCTTCTAAAACACCGAAATTCAGAATTTTCACCCCCACACCCCACCCTCACTATTATACCTATTTTACCTTAATACTATAAATTTAATTATAATTTTTATTATAAGGACTAATCAATAGTTTAAATAGCTTTATATAAGGTTTATAATCTAAATTTTAGTATTAAGTAAGTTAATCTTTTTATATAGTTCTTTAGTTTATTTTAGTATCTTATTATTAATACTAGTTAATAGTAATAAATAATCTATAGTATCTAATAGATCTAAAGCTTATAAATATTCTTAATTAAATTCTAACTATCCCTATTATTACCTAATTATTACTTAATACTCTCTAAAAGATACTATTAAATACTATTAATAGAACTAGTTATCTCTCTATTACTAGTTTCTCTAGTAGCCTATACGTATAATTAGATACTAAAGTTATTTATTATTTTAGTTATTTTTATTATT
>JAOWMA010000434.1:0-36160 GCA_025962755.1 Colletotrichum tropicicola
AATATTAATAAAGTTTTACTTAGTATTAAAAAGGTTAATTTTATAATATTAAAAATATTTTTATTAAAATAAAGAATAATTTTATAATAAGTATAAATTTAAATAAAATTAAATAGATATTTAATAATTGTTATAGAAATTTCTAGAGAGAGATAAGTAGTATTATTAATTAAGTAAAAAATTAAGATAAGTAGTTATAAAGGGTAAGGGGTAGAGGGTAGGGGGTAGGGGGTAGGGGGCGTTAGATAGCAGTTTGTCAGCTCAATTGGATTAATCACACAAAATTTCACACTTCGCCAAGACACGCAACACCAACACTGTCGCCAACGGCGCAGGGTACGATAGCCGTTTTCTGGGATCGGGACGGGAGGGAGGGTGGTTCGTTTCGTTTGGTTCGGGGCGACGGGCTTTTCCCCGGTGCTCGGGAGCCCCCCCGGTCAGTCTTTTCGGACCCGGTCCCAGTCGGTGGGCCTAGGAGACCCGTCGGGAGGCCTGTAGAGTGTGTATAAAGGCAACCTAGCACCTACATAACACTACCTTACGCCGTAAGTGAGACCAAGCGTGCGGATACACGACGCGATGTCTGTGTCTGCCCTGCCGCACCCAGCTTGCTAGCCACCAGCCGTCAACCATCGGCCATACGCCTTATGTTTTCAGACGTGCGCAGGCTGTCTCGAGGCGTCTGATCCGTGCCAAGGTGCCTAAGGTAAGGTAGGTGGTGCAAAGTGCAGTGCCCATGTACACACACCCGACACGAGGTACACACGAGGACGCCCAAGCTGGTGTGCCATGCGGCCTGCCTACACCTGCGCCTGCTTTTGCACCTGCGTTTGCACCTGCGTCTGCATTTGCATGATGCACACTGCAGCCAGCCCGATCCGCAATCCAAACCTCGGAGCCCACTTTGCTGCGGTGGACACGTTTAGAAGGCTGCCCGGGCAGCACTCGGGAAGACTGTGGTGCGCGGTGCGATGAAGCTGAGAGGTGACAGACGAGAGAAGGTCCGACGGAGTGGTGTATGCGATCTGGCTGCCATCTGCCACAGTTTCATTTGTAATACTGCACCAGATCGGCGACGTCGTGATTGGGCGGACGCTAGGAACTTGCCGTTGGCACGTTCCGCGCAGAGGCCCCTTCCCGGCGCCGTGACCGTGACCGTAAGCATACCTACTACCTAAGTACCTACCTATACCTTACCTAAGGTAAGGTACCTAACCTTAGATAAGGTGCCTAGGTAGGTCACTTACCTTAGGTACCTAAGGTAGGTACGCGTTGAGGGTTAGGTGCCGAGTTCCTGGCCTGGGCCCCCCGAGGAAAGAGATGCCGCAAGCGGCCAGACAATAGACACCATCTTGGCCCAGTCAAGGCCAGCTGAATAATAATCTGGCTGCTCGGGACAATGAATGATCTTAGCGGACGACACGCCATTGCTCAGCGGGGACTCGAGAGCAGCAGTTTCAGGGCCGCACCACGCCCTCTTCTCGCCCATGCCCTGAGCATGAGATGGTTGACTGACGCACGGGAACGTACGTGCCTTAGGTACACCCATGGAACTTCGAGGAGCTTTGCAATTGAAACTGCCAGGCCCGTGGGTGTGGTCCATGACAGCCCGCCTGCCTTGCGGGGCCTTAGGTAAGGTACCTCACGCAAGGCACCTAAGGTGGTACCTGCCTGGGTGCCTCAAGGTAAGGGGGGCACCTACTGTAGGTAACCTAGGCACCCAGGCCAGGGCACCGCCGGTGATGGACAGCGTGCTCTGGCCGACTCCCGTCCTCAGCCGCGTGCTGGGATGGCCCGGGCACGGCAAGGCACCTTCCATTGGGGTAAGGTAAGGTACCTATTAAGGGCTGACTTGGGTGTCTTCCAGATTTGACTGGAGTGTGACTGGGGCGGCATTTTCAATGACAGATCCCACCTACTGTGCCACACCGGAGCTTTCCCCAAGTCCGAGCTGCGTCTGGGGTGCCAAAAGGGTGAGGTGCTGCCCGTCTCCAATCCGGAAGGGTCAAGTCGCTTACCTAAGGTACCTTACCACAGATTGTCCTCTGACGTCCAACCGCCTCCCTCTCTGCCGGTGTCTCTTCTCACCTAACCCTCCTTGCTCCGCGCGTGCCTTGGCCTCTTGAGCACACACGCGCGTCCCTCTCTGCCGTCTACAGCAGCTTCTTCCTCCTGGGCCTTGACTTATATTTCCTCGCCAGCTGAACTTTCCCCCCCGACGGGCCCCCATCAACTTCCATTGTCTCAGTTGCCTTGCCCTCCCTACCTTGCCTTGCCTTGCACTGAACCCTCCTCCTGATTCTAAGGTAGACGCCGACTTTACGAAGTGCGTCGTTCCTTAGGTACCAAAGGTGCCTACCGCAAGGTGCTTGGCCCACGACAGAAAGAGGCTCCAGAGTCTTCTCCGGCTGTCTCACAGCCCTTGACGACCTAGCTGCTTTGTCCCCCGGTCCTAGTGTCATTTAGATCCGCGACGGGAGCCTCCACGCCCACACCCACCCCCTCCTTCTCCGTCTCGTCCTTTTCTACCTACCAGGTGCTTCTTTCGCGCCCGTCCGTTCCCTTTTCCCTTTTTTTCCCCCTTCCCTCTTCTTTTGCTTTTTGGCCGGGCCCCCGCCCCAGACTGTTGTAGGAGCTGCGTCCTTTCTCGTACAGCTCCCAAACCTGGATTTGGCACATCTTCTCCCCACCCGACCTTGCCAACACAGTCCGGTCGACTCTCCGTGACTTGTCGTTGCCGTCATACCCTCGCCCAAAAGCCAAAGGGGATCAAATTATTCCCTTCCGCCGTCTCTGCAATCTGCTCGTTCTTCTGACGCTACCGCCACTCTTTACGACTGGGCCGCTAGACAATATTGAGACACTCTCTACTGGCTCAACCCTCGCGAGCTTACACCTTGCATCGTCAAGTTGTACGGGGCTTGGTTATTCACGATCCGGATGCTGCTAGTCCTACCCCTCGTGATGGGCCAGTTGTCCAGTTCAACGGAACCTCGTACTCGAACCGCAAAAGTGACAAACAAGACCGCCAACTGACTAGGGTCTCTCGCCAAAGAGGCCGCGGTCGTCCAAGTCTTCCCCCTCGAGAATGGTCTATTGCGGCAAAGCCTCCCAGGGCTGCCAGAATTGCCGGACCCGTCGCATAAAGGTGCGTTTCATCATTTCCTGCCCGCCGATTCGTACGTTGGGAGAAGGAGGCCAGACCTCTCTCTGCGTTGAACCGTCAAGTGCCGTCTCCCCCGGTAGACGAGCGAGCTGGCCGGATTTCAGTTGACACTTGTGCCCTTTGCAGTGCGACAAGGCGAAGCCCGAATGCTCACAATGTATTCGCGTGAGCAAGAAGTGTCCCGGCTACCGTGATCAACTCTCACTCATGTTCCGTGATGAGAGCACCAAGGTCATCAAGAAAGCCCACGCGCAGTGGGGAGTCGCCGAAGGCTCCGACAATGGTTCTGTCCGGTCCTCCGCGTCGACCGCCCCATCTCCGCCATCATCATCATCTCCAGCCTACAGCCGAAAAAGCACGCCGACCAGCACCAGAACCGCATCACGGTCGGAGGCTGCGCCGGCGGCGTCCTCCTCCCCGTCCATGTCTCCCGCGTCATCCTACCGCTCCACCTCGACTGGTTCAACATCCCCGATAGCACTGCCTATAATCAAGCAAGAATACACCCGCGAAATGAGCCCCTTGTCCATCCACGTCGGTCCTACCCTGGAAGAGCAAGGTCTGCAGTTCTATGTCAATCGATACCTCCTGGGACATCCAGACGAGCCCAAACTGCCCCAAGATCTCGCCACAGAGGCTTGGGTATGGCACCCGGCGCTGCAGGATGTAATGTCCGCTGTAGGTCTGGCTGGGCTGTACAATCTGACGGGCAACGTCGAGATGATGGCGACAGCGAGGGAGAAGTACGGCTCAGCGCTTCGGCAGACCGGTAAGCTGATACGGCCGCCACATACGCCCAGCATAGACGTGACCATGAGGTCTGTGGTAGCGTTAGCCATGTTCGAAGTAGGTCTCCATCACTTCACCGCTTGAGTACAGTTTATTCCCCCTCCTTCTTTTTTCAAGGGCAATGGGGAGGGTATGTATAACTTATTTGTTTGCTGACAACTTGGAAAGGTTGTAAAGGGGACCCATCACTCCACCGGCACCGTACATGCCCATGTAATGGGTGGTGCTGCGCTAATGAGAAGCTGGTGCCCGATGCCTAGTGTGCCATTTGGAGGGTTTAGAGCGTTGCTCCAGCTGTGCTACTCGATGGTAAGTGTGTCATTTGTTGCATTGCAACCCAGATTTTGTCGCTGATTATCTCAGTTCATTCCTCTCCACGTGGCCGGCATGCCTATGCCTCCGGACTTTTACGACTGGGTATCGTATGGCTCGCAGTTGCAAATGCCTTTTGACCTACCGTCGACCGACCTCGCCATTCTCATCGCTCGGTTTGTCGAAGTATCATCCTTTATTCACAACCACGTCATGAGCGACGGCAAGCCGAAAACGAGCCATGTCATCCAGCAACTCCTCGACCTCGATTCAGATCTGGCAGGATGGGCTGCAGGATTAAAAGGAGAGTGGGAGTATCGCATCGTACACGCAAACCACTTACCGCAGAAGGCGGTATTCGAAGGCGAATACCACAAGTACCATGACGTCTGGACCGCGCGTATTTGGAACTACTATCGGTGGGCTCGAATCCTGGCCATTCAAACATTGCTAGACTTGGCGAACCAAAATCCCGTTTCCAGTCTGTCTCTGGTGTCGGCAGTCTCGAGAGAGAAGTGGCATAAGACCATACGGGGCCTTTCACGAGACATATTAGTGAGCGCCCCCACACACTGGCGCCACCCGGTTTTAGACAAGACAGCGCAGGTCACAGTAGAGAGCCCTGGCGGAGGAGGAGCAGGGTCAGCAGGACTGCCTGCGTTGTTATTCCATCTGAAAGTGGCTGGTTGTGCTCCTGGGGTGCCAAAAGAATACTGGGAATGGGCCTTGGCTGTTATACAGACGATCTGGGGAGACATGGGTATGTTACATGCGCGCTCAATGATGGAGGCCATGCGAGCACACGAAGATTCTATGCATAGGAGTGGGGCGGCAGGTATTCTGGCCAACGACTGGTGAGAAAGCCAGAGTGTTTTAGGTTTCACGGGAGAAGGCGCAAAGGGAGCACGTCTCGGTTTGAAAACGTCAACGGGTTGAAGATCTGGTGGTGCAATCGGGCTGGTGTTCGGTTGGGTGATACCATCGTTTTCAGTGTTTGGGAAGCGCATCGAAAAGGACGGGCTAGGGATTGGGTATCTGGATGAGTACCTAGTATTTGTAACAGGTGTCTGGCAAAAAATGCCGAGTTGGCTGCGTACCTAATATCCACCCATGAGTTGAACGTACGCTGAGGTGGCCACGGTTGCCAAGTTTCACTTCTTCCCATGGCAATTCATGATAAATTCGCTGATTGGGTAACCTCATACCTGGATTCCTATCACTCAAGAAGTCATGTGGCACTGAACTTGGTGAAAGCAAAAACGGAAGGCCGGTTCGGCGCAGTCAATAGGTAGCGAGGTCCGAGATAGGGAGTCTGATGTTGGTACCGTGCGCAGTGTCCATAGTCTCCAATATTCGTACGGCCGAGGTACCAAGCTGGCCCATTAGCCGGCCCGGCCTTACGCGTGACCCTCACCACTACCTAAATCAGGCATCAACCAACGACATCATACGCTCAACGCTCGACCAGGGCTCGGTACAACGCAAATAGGTATTCCCAGTACTCGTTGACATCTGCCGTATTCGATAATATTTCAAGATATCGACGCATACTGTCAGCCATGAAGTGAACTTCTGGCCCAGATATCATCGCCGGACCGCCCCTCTGCCGCCTGCCGCCACTGCTGGACCCATCGCATCGCAACGCATCACGTCGTATAGCTACCCACTTCACCCCCTCCATCGCGACCACCGCATCCCCTTCATTGCAGATCGAATCACAGCGTCAACAATCCTCTCCGGGAAGCACGCCAATAATCATGGCTACCGTTTCAGATTCCAAGAAAAGTATGCTGTTCCGCTAAGCTCTGGTCACCCTGGTACTGCACCCATTACTAACATTCGAGTGCGTATCCAGGCGACGAGCAGACCATCAAAGTCGCATCAACAAAAGATGCCAAAGACCGTGCCGATGGTGTCATCAAGCTCAAGAAGCCCGCGCCGAAACATAACAAGCCCGGAAACTGGAGAGAAGGGAGTGTGATTGATGGTGAGACCATACCGAATGCTTGCGAATCCCTGCAGCGAGGCCCTCGAATTGACCCATGTCCCGCATCGCTAGATGAGAAGAAGTCCAAAAACGCCGACAATTCCGCCTCCATATCTGTGGCCTCACCAGGGCCTGTCGTCAACCCTCTTGACGACAGCGCGCGAGAAGCCTTTGCGACCGGCCGACCCCTGGAGGACAGCCCCGATTTACAACAATGCAAGCATTGCAAGAAGAGCATCCTCAAGACAGCTGCCAAGGCACACATTGCGCAGTGCCTCAGGTTGAAAAAGGAGAAGGCTCAGCGCAAGAAGGAGGCGAGAGAAGCCCGCGAGCGAGCCAAAGAGGCCGCGAGAGAGGAGGAGGCCAGAAAAGCAGATGAGGATGGTGATGGCAAAGGCGACGACGATAGCGACGGCGACGATGATGGGGCTGAAAAGAAGGCTACAGGGAGCAAGACCGCAAAGAAGGCAGCTGGTAAGAAGACCGACGGAGATGGCGGCAAGGGCAAGAAACGCAAAGCGGACGGTGATGCGGACAAGGGTCCGAAGCAGAAGAAGAAGAAGGAGGAGCCTAAACCAAAGGCACCAAAGCCCAAAGGTATGCTGCCAATCCGCCCTGACGGATGATAGGCACGAATGCTAACTCCTCCACAGGTCCTGTTGATGTTGAACGGCAATGCGGTGTGCTGTTGCCAAATGGCCAGCCCTGCGCGAGATCGTTGACGTGCAAAAGTCACTCCATGGGAGCAAAGCGTGCCGTTGCGGGAAGATCACTACCCTATGACATGCTTTTGGCAGCATATCAAAAGAAGAACCAGGCGAAACAGCAGAGTATGTTTTATTTTGGAAAGGTGTCGTGGGAATTGTCGATGGCTAAATTTATCATGCAGAAGCTGCTCTGGACGCCAACGCCCCGCTAGAAGACGAAGATGAAGCCAATGCGGGACCAGTTGATTCAGACGAGGAGACAGCCGCCGTTATGAGTGCACTGGCACACTGGAACCCACAGCCGGTGGTGCCGCAGCCGGTGCTCAATCCCATCAAGAGACAGTATTCACTAGCGCGTCTCCACGAGCAGTTGCAAATGGCGACGAATGGCGGCCGGACCAACATCTTCAAGGTGATTGGCTTCGGAGCGCAGAGGTTGCCTGACGGTCACCCAGGACTCCTTGATACGGATGACGCGCCGGGTGAGCCTGATACGTCCGTAGTCAATTTTGGCGGCGCCCGCAGGTCCTCGAGCTTCAGTTTGCATGGACAGCCGCAGCGCAGGCAATCGGTGACAAGCAGAGCGTGAAGTTACGGGAGACAGTGCAGGATATATACGCCGACCCGGACTATGGCGGGAACAGGGTAGGGACGGTCCGACCTTCAAGGATGAATTACTGGGTGCGCACATTGGCGTTGGATTAGGGACTCTTGCATTTCACGATATGTTAAGGAGGCGTCAGGGGTTCAGCCGGAATACCCACTGATCGAGACTGGAAATGCGGCTCGTTAGCAGTGGCGTTTGGTGATCCAATTTTCCAGACTCTGGCAATGTTTGTTTCCAAAGATGGAACGTGTACAGTAGTGCCATTGGGCGAACACGTCAAATGCAAGCATGGTACTTTCACCATGCCAGAGGAACAGTCGATCGACCAAGGTATTGCTGCGTAAAAACTCACAGCGCCTGACTGTAAAAGGTATGCACACTTTATCAGGATGAATCTTACCGAAAAGCGACGAACCGCGCAGCCATGCCCAAAGTTATTCTAGATAGCGCGCCCCCGACGACATCAGATGTCAGTGGGTCGTTCAGCTTTCTAATCAGAATCGCGCGTTCAGATGCAAATGACGTCGTCACCTTACCCCGGATTCCTAGCGCTGATTGTTGGACTTGACGACCACCCCACCATCCAACCACCCGACCATTAGCCAGCTGAAAGAGACCTCGGCTCTGCAAGCCTTTCTGTCCCGAACCAACTGATCAAAACCACGGAGCAAGATTCCCTGCCGTATGTGCCTCCGTCGTGTATTCGGTTGTTCTTTGGGTCTTCTGCATACACCACGAAACACCCTCGGCTGCAAGGGAAGTTGGGATCTACCATCACCACCAAGCCAATCTCATACGAGGCGGTGCATCAGACACTGCGGCCTAGGGCTTGTAGCTCGGCAGTAATCACCGTCTGCAAACTTCGCTTGCCTGTGCGTTTCGGGACACGGCGAGACAGGAATCCGCGGTCGACATGCCCGCCAACGTCCTCGACGCCCTCGGCCATGCGCTGGCCGGTGCTACGGGTACGGCCTTCTCCACGTCCGCCGTCTATCCGCTCGACCTCGTCACAACACGCCTCAAGGTCCAACGTCAGCTGAGAAGAGATGATGCTCTGTCCGAAAAGGACCGATATCACGGCGTCTTTCATGCTCTGAAGGCTATCGCGTCGCAGGAGGGTGGTATCACCGCCCTGTACACCGGCCTAGGCCATGATGTGTTCAAGTCCATCGCGGACTCATTCCTCTTCTTTCTCTTCTACGCCTACTTCCGCGGCGCCCGCCGACGTGCCCGTGGCAAGAAGCTGCCCGCGCTCGAGGAGCTGGCAGTCGGCGCGCTGGCTGGCGCCTGCTCGAGGGCCTGCACGACGCCAATCGCCAACGTTGTCACCAGGAAGCAGACGTCGGCTATGTTTGAGGAACGCGACGACGGCAAGAATTCTTCGGCTTGGAAAACCCTGGCGACTATTTACACCGAGAACGGCGTCGCGGGGCTTTGGGCCGGGTATTCTGCTTCTTTGCTCTTGACCATCAACCCCAGCATAACATTCTTCCTGAACGACAAGCTGGGCAAGACCTTGCTGCCCGACTCGGACGAAGATTCGCATAACACGCAGACAACGTTCCTGCTCGCAGCTGCCAGCAAGGCCATTGCCACAGTCATCAGCTATCCTCTGCAAACCGCCAAAGCCAGACTACAGATACAAGGCTCCGGTCGCTCCTCGCCGCGTAGGAGCACCGAAAGCCACACTTTCTCGGGTAGGTGGCCACAAAGTCCTGCTTCCACGGACGAGTTCAAGGAATACCGAAGCATCTTTCAGAAATTGCTCGACCACAGCGTCTTAGTTTTGGTCTTCACTATTGCAAGAACCGAAGGCGTTGCAGCGCTGTATGCAGGTCTCCAAGGCGAGGTTCTCAAGAGCTTCTTCAGCCACGGCCTGACGATGGTGTCGAAGGGGATTATTCACAAGTTCGTCACTCGCCTCGGCATCTTTCTGGTGGTTTTGATGCGAAGCAAGTCGCCCAATGCAAGATGGCGATTGCAGCGCCTCCGTCAGACTTTGCTCAGGCTTGTTTGAGGAGCGCGACCAGAGACCTCCTCCACAGACGCTGCTCGTCATACCTTGGATGCTAAATAGCAGTTGAAGTATTCGATGGCGAGCACACTCTCAGCAAACGGTGAAGTTATGCATTTCAATAGATGCTATTTGGTCATGTCGGGTACATCGCGCCCGCTAGCATTGGAAAGCAGCCACTCCGCTCTTCTCAACCTTGCTCGCACCGCGCGCGGAGAATCCTGTGCCCTCGGAACGAAGCTCGATCAGCCCGGAGAATTCTTGTTGCCTCTGCTTCTTCTTCCTCTTGCCATCTGAGGCGTCAGTTGTGAGCTTCGCATCGCAAACATAGCAGGCGTTCGCCTCCGACGAAGCAACATCGCCCTTGCCAGAAGCCATGAATTTGACGGCGCAGCTTCTGCAAATGACATGGCCACAATCCTCGGCAAGTTGGGGGCGCGAGGCGTTACCGAGGGGCTTCAGGCACGAAGGGCATACACGTCTGCGGCTGTTGGTCTCGGAGTCGCCCTCTTCTTTGAAGTTGAGCTGGATCAGGCTCTTCAGCGAGTACGGGTGCTGGGAATCAACCGGTGAAGCCGGGCACATGGGAGCAAGCTTGTTTTTCCTGAGAACGCCCGCCGCTTTGCGGGCTGCATCAGCGTCCGGGGTTTGGGAGGGGCTCCAGAAAGACGGTAGAGTCCCCTTGGACGCCTGAGGGGAGGTTAGAATTATATCGTACAGAAACATCAGCGTCTTCCTAGAAATAGCAGCACGCACATTTTCTTGCTCGATTGATTTTTTGGCTTTTACGCGGTCCTCCTTCGCTATCCTCTCCAGCTCATCTTGGTCCAAGATGAATTTCCTCTTCGCGCCCTGTGTCGCTGCAGACTTCTCAATCTGAGCTGCCGGCGCGACGGAATCGACTGGCGCCGACGATGATGATGCCGATGCCTTTGCCGAAGACGAATCAAGACCGGCTTGTATCATCTCGAATTCCTTGATGGCGCGTTCCTGAGCCTCTGCGTCTTCACGAGTACGTGCCTCCATGATCTCATGCTCAAATTTCTCGCGTTCCCGCTCCAGACGCTTGATCTCCTTCTTCTGAGCCAGGAGGTTCGCGACCGCACACTCTCGGCAAAAGATATCACCGTGACTGCAAGATACGGGGTCTCTGGCTATCTCAAGGCAGAGATAGCATGAGCCGAAGGGGAGGAACGAGTCCCTGGTCAACCGAGCCGAGGTCAATGACCATGCGGCCTTTGCCATATCACGCTCATGGGAGGTGAAGACACTGCGTGATGTGTTTCTCTTGCCTGGGTAGGATTTGTTAATGCCGAGGTGTGCGAAGAAGCGAAAGACTTGGGCTTACTGTGCGCCATTGTTAATGGGACTGATGTGTTTTTCCCTATCCAGAAAGCCGTGCACAGTATTTTCGAGAGGGGGGGATTCGTCCAAGGTTCACACAGAGCCTGGGTTTGGACCGTTGCTGAGCGTCAACTTCGGTAGATGAGAAGAACGCAAGTTAAAACTGACCAGGCAGTTGACGTGCCGTCCGAGGTGCCCCTTACCTACTACCTACTTAGGCACGGCACCTGATAGGTACGTGCCTACAGCGAATTACCAGGCCCGTAGAAGCCAAGCCATTGGGCGGAACCATGCGGACAGGGATGAGGTCCCACAGCGAGCCGGCCATGCATCTATTAAGCCCAGCTGCTCCTTTAGCGAGATAATTTCTGTAGAGCGGTCCACTCGTTTGTTGAGGCCCCAGAGCTTTTTCATGGTGGTTGTCCCTTTTTTCATCACTTTTATCCCGACCCATGGGCATTAGCCATTCCGAGCGCCTATGGCCTCTAATTCTGGCATCTTTCCTTCACTGTGAAGTCACTGCCGCGACTCGGCGCCCGCTGCTCCTCGTTGCGGCTCCAGTCCTGTTCAAAGTGGCGGGTTGGATAATGCGGTTGGTCACCAATTGTGTCGCCTTTCTCCATACATACGTCTAGGCCAGGCGCATTCATTTTCCAGCTCTTCCTGTCCTTCACTCATCAACTTGCGCGCCAGCACCTTAAAGCCACGCCAGAATTGTTCACGCAGAGGACATGGCGGCCACCGAGACGAAGCCGGACCAGCCTAGCTTGCCATGGCGAATGGCGTCGGCGGCTGTCATGACCCTGACCGGGGCGCTTTCTCGGGCCTTCTTGTTTGGTCTGAACGATGTCAAGACGGACGGACAAGACCAATTCCTCGAGGTTTTGGACAGTCGTCGAGCTGGACCTCCTGAACGCGGTCTTATCACCGGTATTCCTCAACCATTGAATATATGTTTTTTCAAAGACCCAAGACCCCAATGGCTGACTTGTTTCGATGTAGTCTCTAATCACATCAGCGTGTGGGTTTGAATCTCGTCTGGCCAGTTGTGTTTGCGTCAAGCTGACGCACCTTGGAATCGCAGCCTGGACGATCCCTTAATATGGGGCGTATTGCCGTTGAAATACAACTCAAGCCCCGTCAATAGTCGATGGGGTTTGGGCGCCCATGACATTTGCTTTAAGAACAGGTCCATAACCTCCCCTCCCCCGGACCTCGAGTCTCGATTGACAATTGATGAGAAGCTCACTCTCCTCGTACCAGCTTCTTCACTTCCTTCTTCACCCTCGGTCAAGTCTTGCCGACGTATCGTATGCTGCACTCGTCGTACGGCGGGCTTTTCCAGCCGACCATGACCCAGGCTGTTCGTATCCTCTCGGGTCCAGGGGCTGTTTACCCCCCAAAAATGACTTTCAGGGCCGGCATGAACGAAACATTTGCTTCACCCGCCTTCTTCTCGAACAACCACAATGCCTGGATTCACGTCTTCCCCGAGGGATGTGTCCACCAGCATCCCCAGCGCACCCTCAGATATTTCAAATGGGGCGTGTCGCGACTCATCCTCGAATCCGACCCTGCTCCTCAGCTCGTCCCTATCTTCATTGATGGATACCAAAACATCATGCCTGAGAACAGGGATTGGCCTCGATTTCTGCCGCGCATCGGCGCCAAGGTGCGCGTTATCTACGGCGAGGCCGTCGATGTCGACGAGGCTTTCAGGGAACCGCGTGCAAGGTGGAAACGCATGCTGCAACAGCAAGAGGAGGCGCTGGGCAGGCCATTCGCCACCGGAGACGTACCAGAAGCACTCAAACACCACCCCGATGCCATTCGACTTCGGATAGAAGTCGCCAAGACTGTCCGGGACATGGTCCAGCAACTAAGGCTTAAGGCGGGATATCCACTGGACGACCCTTCATATGCGCTTGCGGAGACTTGGGAGCGGGAACCCGACAAGACGCAATTCAAGAGTCCCGTGGACGAAAGCTTAGTTAACGAGAAGTGACTCAGTTTCGTCATCCTACTTTAGATCAGCACGATTTTTGATGGTGGCTTACGTAGCCTAGCCCCTTGGGTGACACTTTTTTCAAGTCTTGTACCAAAAGAAATAGAGCCACAGTGCCCAGTGTGCTTGGCATACATGCATTCAATGAACGTCAGTTCATCACTCTACTAGTCTCTCTTCTCTGCATCATTAACTCTATTGCCCATGGCATCGAAAATCAAAAGTCGAGAAACACTAATATCTCATTGAACAAACCGATTCCCCTCGCTACAAGCAGTGACAATGCTAAACCTCCTTTCTTAAACTTGCAGTTTCTCACTCCTAGGCTCAGCCGAAATCTTCGGTAGAGCAATCTTACACATACAAAACTCGAGCTCCATCACAAGACCTGAGGTGACCTCCTCCTGCAGCGTTAATATGTGTCATAGGAACCCTGTCCCGGGTAGACCCTAGCTTGTGCTTGTAGGGCCTGTTGCTGATGTTGCTGCATCACAATGTCATTGAACCAGGGGTGCTTGAGCGCCTCATGGGCGCTAATACGTAATTCCGGACGGAGCTGGAGCATTCGCTGCAGCAAATCTATGCCCGTAGGATCGATTTGCGGCAGGATCTGGCGAAGGTCCTGCGTAGCATACATCTGGAATGTCGGCTTGTACTCAGGGAACTGGGTGATACCAGTCCATGTGCGTTCCGTTGGGGTTCCCATGATGCGAAAAATCCTGATGATTTGATCTTCGTTCGTCGTGCCGGGGAACAAAGGCCTACCAGTGTACATCTCGGCCATGATACATCCGGCGGACCAAATGTCGATGCTAGTGTTGTATGTTCGGCTCCCCAAGAGAACGTCTGGCGCGCGGTACCATAGCGTGACAACCTCGTTCGAAAACGTGTTTACTGGGATACCAAACGCGCGGGCCAGACCAAAGTCACCAAGCTTCAACTGGCCCTTGCCGTTGATGAGGAGGTTCTGCGGCTTCAGGTCCCTGTGGAGAACTCTGTTCTGGTGGCAGAAGTCGATGCCTCTCAAGAGCTGGTACATGAAGGACTTGATCTGATGGGGCTTCAGAGCGCCTCTGTCGCCATGGGTGTCCATGTACTTCTTCAGATCGCCGTCCATGTACTCGAAGACCAACATGAGCTTGTTCTCGGTGTGAATGACATCATGAAGGGCGACTATGTTCTCATGCTTGAGTTCCTTCATCAATGAGATTTCTCGAATTGCTGTCGATGGGGTGCCTTCTTCCGAGTCCAAATGAATCTCCTTGAGAGCAACGAGCTCTCCTGTCTGACGGTTGCGACCCTTGAAAACCTGGTAGGAGAATATCAGTCCCTGTTCAAGCTATAACGGAACGGAAGCGTTGTCAAAGACGCACCGTTGCATATGTTCCCTCGCCCAGCTTCTCGAGCTGCTGAAACGAGCTCGGGTGTCTCTTGCCGTCCATCTCTCCCTCTTGGCTAAGGCGGCGCTTTGTAGCTGTACAGGTTACGCCGAAGTTTGTCGTGTGCTCTTCTCCCACACCAGAAGATAAGGTCTGCTCGAAGGCGAAATCTGAAGGGGTGTTGTAAAACAAAGGCTCGAGGACGGCTCGTAGGGGCGCGGAGTGGTTTGAAAGCGTGGCGGCGAGAGAACCCCTCTGCTCGAAGGCAGTCCGATAGGCGACTGGGTAGGATGAACGTAGTTTGACACCTATTAGAAATCCTCTCGGTTTGTTGTGCGGCTGGGAAGAGATCTTAGTCTGGATAGGGCAAGCGTTGCGAATGATGATTGACGTCGATATGAAGGGCAAGTGGTGCTGGTGCGGAAGCGGAGGCGGCTTGAAAGGGCGGCTCTGGCGAACCTAACTTTACTACCTACCTAAGGGGCTCTTCAGGCGAAGCAGGTTGATTGGTGCGTGGCAGTCAGACTCTAGACTACCTTACTTATTGCCTAGGTAGCTAATAGCTACCGTACAATGTGTTGTGTGAGGTAAAGACTGGGGCTGAGAAAGCAAAGAGGGGCAGAAACCTGCGATGAGTACTAAAACCGTTGGCAGTCGGTGAAGGGAGGGGCAAAGGTTCCAATAGGTAGGCGCGGGCTGTCACCAACAGCGGTCAGCTCACCTGTGGAGACTGTCTGGCCGTCTAAGGTACCTACCTTACCTAGGTACCTTACCTTAGGTACCTACTTGTGTACCTGCGGAGCGTCCAGTGTCCGTTCCCCCGCTTATCCCAATCACCCCGCACTAGTCCAAATACAGCCATACCTACAGCACTGTGAGACCCGCTGCTTATCAACTCACCTGCTCGAACCTTATCGCTAACCCACCAACATTGACACCTACATCTACCCAACCCAGCCTCACGTCAACGCATGCGCACCTCTGTGGTGATCGTTCGAATGCCTGAACCGTTTTCGCACGCGGAATCAAACCCACTTACCAGACGACGCATACTATTGATATCTTCGTTCCGAAATGCGACCCTTACCTGGCAGCAGCGCGTTCTCAGGAACCGCTTCCTTGGGTGAACGCGCCGCTGACCGTCTCACTTCGCAATCTACGAGCCCCCAGATGTCGTTCATTCTCGCCGACGAAGCTGCCGTTGACGTTTCCCTGGCATCTGCTTCTCACCCTCCCATACGTCGCGATCAGCGAAAATATCCCATCTATAACATCCTGAGCGACAGCCCCGCTCCAAGCCGTGATCCCGGTGCAGCTCCGCTGCCGCCGCCGTTGCCGCCAACTCCCCGTTCCACTTCCGTGCTGCAACCTCGTGAGCCCGCGCCTCATCGGCCAACCTCTACAAGCAACGCATCTCCGACTGGGTTGCAGACTCCTCCGCCGATAGCCGCAGCGGCATCCCAGCCCATGACGCCCATTCTATATGGAGTTTCCGGTCCTTGCTCAGCCATCAGTAGTTCATCGTCTCGGCGGAACTCGCTCGCTGGCTCGCTATCTGAATATCAGGAAAGCTTTATCATGAGTGCCTTCGGGGCTTCTGAGCATGGTCAGCCCCAAAGCACCCACGGCGGGGAAGGTGCTCAGCAATTCATCATGCCCACTATAAAGGTTCCGAGCCGGCGGCCTTTCACGAATGTTGGAAAGTCTCTTGGGAGACTGAAGATCCTTGTCGCGGGTAAATCGGGTACACACTTCCGGTTCTGAACGAGATCCTGCGAGCTGTCGCTGACCGTGTTCAAAATGACTAGGTCTGGGGAAATCATCTCTGATTCGAGCAATTACGCACTCTTGCCCGCACATCGTTCACGTTGATCCCATGGTGCCAGTCGCCATGGCGTCCACGGGTTTTCTGCCTGCAAATGCGCTGTCCAGCAACCCTCCGATAGCTCAGGGCACTTTTCAGATTACTGAGACTTTTGCCAGTACCAAGCCTTATCCACTCTGGTGGAAAGACTCAAGTCAAGCCAGTTTGATATCCAACTTCGGTAATGCCGAGGACACGGTATTGGACAGGAACATTTGCCTGGTGGATACGCCAGGCTACCAAGAAAGGTGTTGCGTATGTCGGACTGCAGCCCCTTCGCAGACACTGCAGACCGCTAACGAATTAGCCCATTGCGACTGTCAGTCAAGTTTCGCAATATGTTGAGTCGCACCTTGACAAGATTCGGCTCGACAGCCTCAATGACGCTGATGTGCTCAGGACAGTCAGCGAAGGGGGTGGTTTACTCGTTGATGTGCTGCTCTACATGGTACCCAGTTCAGGTGAGCTTTCTTGGCAAATAGGAAAGAGAATATCTGCAGCTGATAACATTTAAGGCCTAAGTTTGACCGACATACAATATCTCCGGCAAATGGAGCCGCTGACGAATTTCATTCCTCTGTTGGCGCACGCGGATACGCTTTCAGCCGAGAAAATCACAACAAGCAAGGAGCTTATTGCGCGCCAAATAGCTGAGGCAGGCCTCCGCCTCTTTTCGTTTGCATCGTCATCTTCCGAGGCTGATAAATCAAGCGTCTTCGCCGTCTCCAGCAAATTAGGATTGGACCGCGAAATTATGGACGCTAGTCTCCTCATGAGCTCTGAATATGCCCAACCCCTAGTACCAACAGATCTCTCTGTCTTGCTTGACTTTATGTTCAGCTCCGATGGGGCCGCTTTACTACGTCATGCGGCAGCGAAGAAGCTCATTGCTTGGCGCTCCCGGCATCCAGGTGCCAACAATGTTTTCTCCACTCTTGCCGCACAGTCAAACTTGTCCGTGGATAGACGGCTGCTTTTTAGCCGGACGGGGTCATTGATGCCTCTCGCTATGAGTCGCGTTCCTAGCTACGCTCTCTATGGAGAGCGCCTCTGTCGAGTTCGGCTCACAAACTGGGCCGCAGATCTGCAACGCAGTTTGGCAAACGAACGGGCAATGCATGCGAGAATAGCACGAGAGCAGGCGGCTACTCGGGTGAAGGAGACGTGGAGGGACGATGGCTTATCAACGGAGGATGCGCAATCAAGGATGGCGGTAACTCGATCGACCGGGCGAGGTGAAAGACACCACCATCCCAGCAGGAGGAGACATAGCACGGGGTCGGATCAAAACCGAGAACTGTTGAGGCATCAAGATCCCCTGGGCTTGTTGCAGCTCAAAGCCGATTTCAGGTGGCAGAGCTGGAATACATTGGAAATGATGGGTGGACTGGGGATACTTGGTGGCATAGCGTTGCTGCTAGTCTAAGGATGACGGCAATTGAGTTTTTGGCCGCTGTAGGCTAATGAGAGAAAGACGGAGGTCGGCAGGTCGGCAACGTAAGAGTATCTTCTGTACATCAAAACATGCACAACGGCGACGGTCCAGTCTTTTCCGGCGAGGACGCTCGTCAGTGAATGGACAATGATGTTAGCAGGAGCTGTTCGCAATCCGGGCGGCCACGGCTCCCCGGGGCTGGTTACCTTGGCAGCTCGGTGCACGTGCCCCATAGTACGCTGGATCGCACCAATCAGCAAGAGCGGCATTGTCGGCGGGGTCCACCTAAGCACCTTACCTAAGGTGCCTAAGGTTAGATACTAGTAGTCATTGACGCGCCTGACTTAATAAGATAGCCTCGCGTTTGCACTTGGTCATCGGAAACGCGGCCGAAGGTCAATGGAAGGCACAACCCCTGTACATCTCCATTGTGCGTACAACCCCCCTTAGGCGAGGTACCACGGCGTAGCTAGGCAAGGTAGCCTACCTTACTGCTATCTATCCCAGGTTTTTGTTTGTTTTACCAACCCACCTCTGCTGGGACCTCCCGACGATTCATTTCTCGTCACGCATCATCGCCAGGCCAGGCGCCGCTCCGTCCAAAGCCGTTGTGCATCTTGGGCGTTCTTCGCGGGTCTTCCTCTGTTCGGCCCCGAAGCAACAACTGGCTTACGATGGCCAGCGAGGAAAGAGCTTATGGCGTGACGCCGCCCATTTCCACAGCCCTCCCGACCGAGGCAGAGAACCAGACAACCCAAGCCCTCATCGAAGAACTCCGGAAGCAAAACACATTCGAGAGTGCCGCAGAAACAGAAAAGAGGCAAGCAATCTTCAATCACCCATTGTGCAACTCCATGGCCCATAGCGGCTAACGTCATGGAATATAGGGAACAGGTTCTCGGCCAGCTTCGGCTGATTTGCGACGAGTTCGTCAAACGCGTTGCCCGAAAGACTCAAGAAGGCAACGATGCTCTCATTAGAGACGCCAGGGGTCAAATTTTCACATATGGCAGTTACCGATTAGGCGTCTTCGGCCCCGGCTCCGATATCGATACCCTCGTCGTTGCTCCCAAATACGTAACCCGGGCTGACTACTTCGAAATCTTTCCTGATTTGTTGAAGGAGATGGCACCGCCCGGGGCCATCACGGACATGGCTGTTGTCGCCGACGCTTTCGTACCCATCATCAAGTTCGAGTTCCTAGGCATTAGCATCGATTTGATCTTCTCTCGCATCGCTATGTTGAAACAACTCCCCAGAGATTTCAACGTCCAAGACTCCAGCTTGCTTCGTGGTCTCGATGAGGCAGAATTGCGTTCCCTGAACGGCACCCGAGTCACAGATGAGATTCTAAGTTTGGTCCCGGAGCAGGCTACATTCAAGCTAGCTCTGCGTGCCATCAAGCTTTGGGCCCAGCGACGCGCAATATATGCCAACATTATGGGCTTTCCAGGAGGTGTAGCATGGGCCATGCTGGTTGCTCGAGTCTGCCAGTTATACCCAAAGGCAGCCAGCTCCGTCATTGTCAACAAGTTTTTTCATATCATGCGCCGCTGGCCGTGGCCGCAGCCTGTTCTCCTCAAGCATGTTGAAGGAGGTCCTTTGCAGGTCCGCGTTTGGAACCCCAAGGTACGGTTTCCGCGAAACCTGATTCATACCGGTTTGGGTCACTTACTCACCATCATTCCAGCTTTACAGAGGAGATCAGTTCCATCTCATGCCAGTCATCACGCCTGCCTACCCCTCCATGTGCGCCACCTACAATATCACGCGATCGGCCATGACCGTCATTCAGCAGGAGTTACAGCGAGGATGCGATATCACGGACAATATCATAGTGGGGAAAAGCCCCTGGAGTGACTTGTTTGTCAAGCACACGTTCTTTACGCAAGGATATAAGTACTATATCTCAGTCATCACTGCGAGTACGGACAAGGAAGCCCACAAGATTTGGTCCGGATATGTGGAGTCAAAGGTACGCGTCTTGGTCCAGGGCTTGGAACAGCATCAGTCAATAGCCCTGGCACACGCCTTCAACAAGGGCTATGATCGCCGACACCGATGCTCAAATGACGACGAGGTGCAGCAAGTCCAGGCGGGAGCCCTGTCTTTCCTGGTCAAGGACGGCGAAGATAAAGGCGCCGGCGTTGCAAAGACAGTGACAGAGGAGCAAGTTGAGAAAGGGATCGATTTAAATGGCAATCCGGGTCTGAAGACCGATCCCGATAATGTGCTTGTGCTCAACTCTGACGCAACAGAGACGATCCCAAGCACGAAGGTAGCGGGTTTTGAAACAGTCCTCGTCAAGAAGGAAAACGAGTCGGAACAGGTCAGATGCGGTGGCCAACGACAACCACCAATCATCGAGGTGTTCACCACGACACATTACATTGGGCTGACGCTGAGCGAAGGTAGGTAGCAGCTGATCGCCCCACACCGGCGCTTTGCTATGCCGGCTCTACCATCTCTCATGGATTATGTTGTAGAAGAAGCTGACCTCCTAGGCGCCAAATCCCTGGATCTGTCATATCAAGTAGACAACTTCAAGTCACTGTGTACCACATGGGAGAAGTACCAATCGGATCTGAATTCCTTGACGGTCCAGCATGTGCGAAGGTACGCGTGGCGATTCCACAGTTTTCACGGTGCCAGCTGCTAATCAAGCATCAGTTTTAACCTGCCTGATGACGTATTCGAGCCGGGTGAGAAGAAGCCTCAGAAGCCTCAGAAGAGACAAGCCAATGCGAACGGCGCTGCACAAGCGAAGAAACGAAGTGCTTCAGAGGTACTACACGGATGGAGTTTATAAATTTGCTGGACAGCTCTCAAGGGCTGTCCAGAAGGTTTCGCAAAGTGCTTTGCTAACAGGTCTCGCAGGAGAACCAGCAACCGCCTGCCAAGCGCCAGCAAGCCTCTGTTACAGCTGCTGGTTGAAGATGGGTCGCTAGGCCCCGACATCACGTACTTCGACGCCGAGACAGCCGAGACAGCTTGGGTCTCAGGCTTTGCCTATGGCCAATGTATTGATTTAACCCTGGCCTATTGATTTGTTTCTCTTGCCTCTGATGTACTGACCAGCAGGGAGAAAAATAAGTTGGTGGCTTCGTCCAGCCAATGAAAGCCGGTTGCGAAACAAAGTGACAGCCTCACAAGGCGCAGGAACCTTCAAGGCGGCGTGTCAGCGCCTCAACCCTGTAGAAGCTTCCAATCAGCCAAAGTTGCACCGGAAAGAAGGAAGGGGGGAAACAAAGACCAGGGCCGTTTGAGGGCCCTGGTATGTTCTGGTATATGGCTGGCTGGTCGTGGGTTACTCACTGTGAGCAGGCTCAGGCAAGCAGAGACATTAAAGAGCAATCCAGAGACAAGTCTCATATACCACTTGTACGCATTGTTGTATTCTACGTTTGCATGCCCTTTGGGCTTGTGGTCGGCCCTGGGTTAGTCTGTACGTTAGATGTCTCACAGCTCCGAGAATAGACAGTATGATTTTCACCCTGCCCTTTGACTCTCATTGGGTCTATCGATGTGATTGACTGCTTGATACATCTACCCCAAGTCACCCACAGGACCATGGGTGCTCAGCGGCAAGCTTTGCGTCGCAAAACGGCTGCAAGCCATCGGGAAAAGCCCAAGAGCGCAAGGTGCTGCGCGTGCCATGGGTCAGTCAGGAGAGCTCCTTCGACGCCTCCGTCCCCGTCTTGTTTTTTGCAGCGGCCTTACGCGTTTCAAAAGAAGATCCGATATCTCAAGTTAGCTCAGTCGTCTTCGTCATCGCTGCCGCTTGACCACCCTTCGCGGTATGCCTCTGCGAGGTCTGCGAGCTCGTTGCTGACATCCTCGCGGTCTTCCAAGCCAATCGAAGATGCGACGGCGCCCCGCAATGCCCTCATAGCGGCAGACACAGACATGTCTGTAGAAAGACTAGTTGTGATACCGATTATTTCCGTGGACGGCTTGTCGCTGTCATCGAGATAGATTTGTGGGAAACTGTCGAGCATGGGGAAGCCCTTTTCAGTGTGGTATCTGGCGAACATTGTAAGTAGGTGCTATAATAGATCGCCAGCACTTCTTTGCTCGCCTTTGAACACTGGTCTCTACTAGCGCAGCCCTCGGCTTGTCGACAGGTCTGATGATGTTGTTTGAGGATTCGGGCAGGCCTCGGGTGGTGATCGACTGGCCGAACATATGAGGCGCGCTGCTCATGCCGTTCCGCCTTCTTCTGCTAGCCATCGGCTTTTCTCGCACAATATCAAAGAAGTCGGTGTCCAATTTGGTGTCGCTATTCCTCCCGTCCGCATGACATGCTTGTGCTGTTGGGAGTTCATCCTTTGATAAATTTGAAGTGGATCCTGTAACATTCATCTGAAGCCGGCTCATGGTCTGCTTGCCACGCAGGTTCAGCCCGCTGATGAGTTCGCCCAGCGTTGCTTGTAAGCCCGTACCAGAACTGGCGTTTAAGCGGGACGCAAGGCCGGCCGTCTCGAATGCTGTGCTGAGCAACGCAGTAGTATGCCATGGCGATTGCAGATTTACGTTAATTTTGGAAGGAAGCTTAGTCTGAGGGAGTGCCATGGGTACTAGCATTGATGCGTGCTCACACAAGTCCCTGACAGTTCTTGCAGTATTGGTCATCTGAAGGCGTCTTTGATCCTGGTGTCTGATTAGATCCCTGGAGGGAAAGCTAAGGGATTTCTTTCGAGGCCATACAATTCTTGCTGCCGGCACAGGTGACTGCAAGCCCCAGACCCAGATAGCGATTTTGCCGTATTCGTCTCTCAGGCGTTCGATATACTCAGTCGCGAAACCACCCCAGGCGTCGTCAATGGTAGTTACAATCTGAAGGCCCTGCATTTGGTCGGCCTCCTCCACAAAGGGGCGAAAGTCTCGATCCACAATGTCGTGCTCCTTGTCCAGGGTATCGAAAAGCTCTCTGCCCAAGGACCACTTATCAAAAGGCATGATGGACGAGTTGAGCTCGTAGTCATACAGCTGGTTGAGCGACCTTGGGTGGTAGAAAACGCGCGAGAAGTCGGACCAGTACCGCACGTCGGACGGCTCAAGCGTCGGGGCGGTAGTGCCAACGTCCAGAGACTGCTGGTAGACACTCTGCTCTATCCGAGGCTGCTTGTGGACATGGGTAGTACCTTCCCTGTTAAGAAGCAAGGCATTAGTAGCCTGGTCGAGGTACGATGGCAGCAGTGTCAGAATTCGATTGAGACCAACCAAAGCTGGGCGGGAGCAGCGTCCTGGCTTGCATCGTAGAGAGCGTTGATCTTGCGGAGCGAACCGAAGCCACCCTTAAGATCGTAGATGACGGTTCGTGGGAGGAAAGTCTCGGTGCCGTCTAGTGCCACGCCCGGTCGCCAGTGGACGTTGTGATTCACTGGAGATTCATCTTGCTCCGAGTACGTGAAGTAAGATTCCTAACACGAACGACGGGGTCAGCCAAAAATTTGCAGAAGGAGTACCGCCAGGTTTGTGGGTGTCAAACCTGGGCATTCCAGAAATGAGTTGCCGCATAGTTGCTCAGCTGGCCCAGTTGCAGAGTGATTATTTCATGCATGCTGAGCGAGGTTGGATGTGGACGTCAACTTATCGCTGCTCCTCAGGCACATCGAGATCCAGCTGGCGAAAGGTGAGGTAGGTCAATACCTTACAGTGTGTCAAAGTGGGGGTGGGGACGGACCCGGTCCCGACTCGGGTGTTTGTTCTGGGCCGGGGTCTTGACGTAACCTCAGAGATTATGGACGGGAGCCGACAGTTTGGGGCCAGCCCGACCTACAACAACCACCTCGGCCTCCTCGGATTGGTAAGGGGATGGACGTCAAGACACTCGATCGCGCTCGAGTGTCAGCTCTCATCCTCACGGAACGAGGGAGCGAAATGCCACTAATCCGAGACAAAGCCCAACGAAGAGAAACATCTGCATTAGACTACCAAGAGCAGAGCCGTGCGCCTACCCGTACGTGGCCCAACCAATCACATTAAATTCAAGGGATAGATAGGTTGTCAGGAATGAAAGCAGATATTCTCCCCCTTGGATGATTATTGGATTCCAATTCCAGCGCATGGTTGGAATACGAACGCGAGACTTGACTCGGTTGAGTCATCCTTGAAGCAGAAGAAGGTCGTTGTATCATTTTGACTATGGCGTCAGGTACTTAGTCGGTCGTTAGAGTTGCAAGGGAATATGGTCCAGTTCTTGGTTGCCAACTCACCAAAGTGTCATTCACCTTACGGGCAACAAGGTTAAACACCAAGCGAGAAGGTGTCAGTTACACGCTCATTTCCAATGCACGTGAGGCGAGCGGGTCAAAACGCATCTTAGAGGCAAACATCACGATAGGAAATGACAGCTAAGGGGGGCAACAGCCAACCCAACCCAACCCAACCCCCCACCCCCCCAAACCCGGAAAAAAAAAAGGGAAAAAAAAGAAGAGGGAAAAAGAGACAGAAAAGGCCAGAGAGTGGGGACATGAGCACTGAGTTAAGGTGGGTGGGACTCGACCGCACGGAGCACTTCAGCAGGTCAGCGGTACGCGACTTTCGCGCACACTGCCGTAAAGTACTCTTTGCCTGTGGTTTGTCTTGTATTAGGTGTTGGTGTCACTCACCAGTTTGGCTGGCTGTGGCTGACCTCCCCTCAGCTACCCCTACACATCAGGGCGAACAAGGTACGGACGGACACCTACCTCGGGGCACTTAATTAACGCTGTCACTCCCCTCTTCTCCCTCCCAAAAAGGGCGACGCGTGCCAGACATTCGCGACTACATCTCAACCCTTGCACAAACCAACCGCCCGCCAACATCTTCAGCTCCCACCACTACGATTCTTACTCCTATTACTGCGACCTGTAGATCTGATCTCATCCGAGCAAAGAGACTTGGTGCACACCTTCCCTACTTACCTCCGACATCTCCAAGCATCTTTTTTATTCAACCGCGACCGATCCAGATCCATCCAGCAATCTACTGGTTCTTGCGCATCGCGTCATCTTTTCTCTCTGTCTCTCGAGTTACATACAAAGGAAGAAAGGGATCAAAATCATCGACTCCACGCATTTATACCTTGACTCACCTCTTTGGGGACGCACACTTCCTACAGTGGCATTTACCTGCCCCGACTTGCAAGTCGGCCCAGCCATCAGTTCTCACGAGTTGACGAGACGCGACCCCTTCCCCACATTCCTCGCCCGTCTGAGACCAACTACTCGAACCTACGCCGCCCGTCACTGTTTGGATATTTTCCCCCGCGCCCCGGCAGTCTCCCGTTCTGGCTCTCTTCTCAGAGTTGCCGCATGCTTACCCTGACGCATTCACGCCATGCCTGCCTCAGCGAAGCGCTCCCAGCGCACCCGTCGCGACATCCGCCGGGACACTTCTCCCGCAAGAGTTGATGACAGCTCGCCCACCCGGCCAGCGAAACGCCGCAAGAAGGTAGGCTTTGTGTGTTTTCGCTGTCACCTCCAAATCGCCCGTGTACCTCTAACATGGATGGAATCTATAGGTCGAAGAGCCCCCGCCCGTCGAACCCGCCGACGAGGACGAGTCCAGTCTCACTGCTGATCAGTCCGGCCAACCTACCAGCGATGATGACCAGCTACTCTCTCAAGTTGTTCAGCACCTTCTTTTCCCCAAGGAGGGGCCCGTTCAAGCCAGCAAAGACCACGCGAATTCGATACACGAAGCCAATAAAAACGGCGTTCAGGCTTATGCCAA
The DNA here is from genome assembly GCA_025962755.1 of Colletotrichum tropicicola. Lineage (NCBI taxonomy): Eukaryota > Fungi > Ascomycota > Sordariomycetes > Glomerellales > Glomerellaceae > Colletotrichum > Colletotrichum tropicicola. The sequence goes on from JAOWMA010000434.1 coordinate 25,329, forward strand.
GATTGCCGCACAGGACTGGACTTTCTACATTACCAAACTGATCGTCAACATCGGCCGTTCATCTGAGGGTGTCGACGAGGATGACGAAGACTTCATTCACATTGACCTCGGTCCTAGCAAAATGGTTTCTCGGCAACATGCTCGCATCTACTTCAGCTCCAAGGACGAAATCTGGTTCCTCGAGGTCAAGGGAAGAAATGGAGTTAGGGTGAATGGGGTGCCTTTGAAGCTAGGAAGCTCACGGCGCCTCGAGAGTGGCGAGGTTCTCGACGTTGGTGGTACGGAGATGATGTTTGTACTCCCGACCGAGATCAGCCCCCTTCACATTCACCCTCTCTTTCTGAAGAGAGCCGGCCTGTCACGACAAGATGGAACAAGCCCTCCTCAGCCCAGGACCGACCTCCCGGAAGAGCCCTCCTCGGCGCTGGGTTCGGCCATCCGGAGTTCACGAGGGCAGCAATTCCGCCAACCGATTGCCCCGGCCCCGGCTGACTACAAGCGACCTGGAACTCCTCCCTCGGTGCGTGGAAAGCCAACGCCGACGCGGCACAAATCGCCGCACTATTCGAGCTCGGGAACGCTCCTACTCAATTCAAACGACATCGATCTAAGTCACGACGACAACAAGCACATCAAACCGCAATACAGCTATGCGCAGATGATCACCCAGGCGATAATAAATACACCCGAAGGGAAACTGAATCTCAACGGTATATATAACTTCATCATGACCAACTACGCCTACTACAGGCACCAGCAAGCCGCTGGCTGGCAGGTGAGTCCCAGATTCGAATCCCACCACCCTCTATACATGAATTAATCGTCCACCTAGAACTCCATTCGCCATAATCTATCTTTGAATAAGGCGTTTGACAAGGTCGCAAGATCCACAGATGAACCTGGCAAGGGCATGAAATGGCAGATCGTTTCGGAAGCTCGTGAGGAAATGGCCCGCAGCGCCTACAAGGGCGGCCGAGGCGGTCATAGAGGGTCTTCCGCGCCTTCATCGCCCAGTCAGCTGAACTACATCACCCACGGCCCCAGGGATATGACGTCCAGGGAGCCGTCATCAGCTCGGAAGAGAAAGGTCTCCATGACCGGTTCGCCGCCTCCAAGTTCGTCTCTGGCAGTCGCTCAATCTACTCCGGATCGGAGCACACGACGGCTCGCCCCTCCGAGCACAGCGTTGACAGCAGATGGCAGCCCCCTTCCACGACCGCGCAAGAGCGGCGCGTCTACATCCGCGAGCTTGACTTCCACCAGTTACCATGACCAATCGCCCACATTGACCTCATCATATCTGCCTGAAGAAGGGGCATCTTTCGTAACACCGGCGCCTCACCGCGTCCATCCCCGGCTTGCCCCGCCAAGCACTGCGCAAAGGCCCAGCCAGCATATGCCGACGAGTTCGCCGGCGCCGTTCTGGAAATATGCGGATATTGGTAGTACACCTCTGAAGCCGGCCGCCCACTTTGATATGAGTCCCTCCAAACCATCATTGGGCGGCATTTCTCAGAGTAGCAGCCCACCCCCCGCGAAGTCGCCCAACAGTCCCACCAGGTCGCAAAACAAAGAATTGTCACGGGAGGCGCCGAGCGAACCTCCAAATCCTTCCGAGATCGAAGAGGAGCAAGGATTCGATCTAGCAAAGTAAGTACTCCAAACATCTATACCTACTATAGTGATGTTAATCGTAGTTGTAGGGGATTCCAAAGTATCGGATCATATCATGCACCTGTAAGCCGAGGGATGTCTGTAGCCAGCGCTATGAACGGCCACTCATGAGGAATGATAGCTTTCGCACGTAATGATATTATGCCCCTTGTCGCCTTGCTTGCATACTCTTTTTTCTTGCCACAAGTGACGGAATCATTGAAGCTCATTAGTGCCAAGAATGAATATCATGTGCGAGAAAATCAGTATGAGAGTGAAGATATTGTGATTCTAAAGGACGCTGCCACATGCTCCTTTTTCTTCGTACCCTGAACATACCGCAGTGTATGCGGACGACGCACCGACCTTTTGAAGCCCATCCAATAATATCAAAGTACACATGCTCCAGCCTCATTATCACGGGTTTCGATACAAGTACAATGCATGCAATCGGATAAACAGTCGTGACGAGAAGCCCACTCAAATCAGCTTATTTGGTTTGTTCCCCGTTTATTTCGAGGCCTTGCCCCGTCTCTTCGGGTTGCCTCTGCTTGGCCTTCCCTTGGATGACTTGGTCTGCTGGTCAGTGCCTTCAATGAACTTGATGAGCTCATCGATGCTGCGAGAGTCGATTTGTGACGATCCGTCCAGCTGCACATGTTGTGTTGTCGAGACACGCGGAGGAGCGGCAGACGCCTCGTATGGTGCGCCCTTGGGGGTGAAGCGTATCCCAGCGCGAAGACGTCGAGCTTGCACGTCCTTGGCGTGTTTGGCGATGGAAACAGCGTTCTGCGTCAATTGCTCGAGCCAGCTCTCTGCCTCCTTGGTGTTCTTGTCCTCAGGGCCGAGCTCATTCAGGAAAATGTTGTAAGACTCGCGCATCCGATTGACGGCGCCCTTGGAATCTTGATCGAGAGCCAAAGCTTGGGCGAGCTGAAAGAGGAGGGTGGCAGCGTTGATAGACTGTTTGCCAAAAACCTTCTCACAGATCCGGAGAGATTCCTCGAACCACAATCGAGACTCGTGGTACGCCTTGAGATGTTGCAGCATGACGGCTCCGTTGTTGATGGTGGTGATGGAGTCAGGGTGGTCGGCGCCGTAAATGATCTTCCACAGCTTCAACGCATGCTTAGCAAATATCAGAGCACCGTTGCTGTCACCCGCCTGGTGCAAGAAGAGACTCAAGTTGAGATAGTTAAGCAAAGTCTCGGCAGAGTCCACGCCAACGGTCCTTTCCGATACGACGATGGCCTTTCTAGCAAGCTCGACGGCGGCATCCTTTTCGTCCAACTGGTAGTACAGCATGGAGAGAGAATTGTATACACGAGCAACCTCCGGGTGCAGAATACCATAGATCTGCTCGTGCAAAGAGAGCGACTCTAGCAGAAGCTCTTGGCCCAGCTTGCGCTGGTTCTGCATGATAGATATGCGGCCAGCCTCCAAGGCTTCCTCGGCGAGGGCGCTTCGGGGGCATGAGTGTTTCACGACCGGCACGATGTTGACGATGTCATCGGCAGTGAATGTCGTTGCGGGAGGCCGGGGTGTCGGCGATGTGGGCGAGGCATCTCTTGCCGCCTTCTTTTTTTTCTTCTTGCCATCTCCACTGGCCTGTCCGTTGGTAGTAGAAGAACCGTTTGTAGCTGGCGAGGAAGCGGCTCCTTCAAGAGGCTTATTGTTGAAGTTGTACTCCTTTGCCTGCAGCTGCAAGCCGAGTTTTAGGGACACCTCACGCAACAGCTGCAGGGGTCTGACTTGGACGTGCCAGTCAGCATCCAGCTGATATCTGAATCTCTTCTGGGCCTGCTCGGAAATGTTGGCTCGGAGGGACTCAGGTGTGACCTTCTCGAACGCCAGGTTCGCGTCGGAGTACAGTGATTTCAGAGACGAGTCGATTTCGGCCGCCGGCTTAGGGTTCAAAGGGTACCCAAGCAGGCAGTTGAGAAGGTGAGAAATGCATGCCGACGTGAAAGGCGCTGGCAAGTGACGGAGGTACATGGCAGCAACGTGCTTAAAAGAACGCGCCACCATGTCTTGGACGCAAATATCCTTCAAGCATTGCAGGCGGGGATCGGAGGCGAGGGCTGCAACTTTGCCGATGTATCTGATATTGATGCCTCTCTTGTGCAAGAGGCGGCCGAGAGACTGACCATCCATGGGGAAGCTGATGTCGCAATCGGTGAGCTCACGAACAAGGTCAGGGATGACTTGTTCCCGAAGATACTTGGAAGCACGGCGGACCTCCTGCTCATCCTGTGTCATCTCGGCCTTCTCGGCATCGGTTGGCGGGATCTGGCCACTAAAAGCGTCAGGGTTGAGCGAGAATTGAAAGTTAGAGAGGTCAATGTGGTCTTTTGACGCTGACTCCTCGGACTTCTCTGGTAAGACGGCTTTCTGGGCAGGCTCCGACTCTCCCTCGCTCTCGCTCTCACCCTCGCCCTCGCTCTCGCTCTCCTCGCTCTGATCACTACCGTCACTCTCGTCGCTCTCCTCATCTTCGGCTGTAGCTTGCTGAGGCTTCTTGGCCTCGGTTGTTGTTCCCTTGGCCGCCTCCTTGGGATTGGAGATCTTCCCGCGTCGGGCCAATTCTTCATCGACCCAGGCCTTCATCTTCTTCCTTCCAAACGATTCCACCAGCTCGGGGCGGAGAACGGCCATACGGTGAGGATACTCGCGCTGTGCATCCTCGGCTTGCTCTTCCAGCCACTCAATGTCAAGCGGCGTAATGCGATACAGGTCCAAGACGTATTTTCTTCCGTCAGTTCCCATCAGGCCCTTGGTTTCCACGCTAGCCTCGAGGTCGACGCGCTTACCGTCCTTGTCCCAGACTGCATGCTTCTTAACCTTGAGCGCGCGCGATAGCTTCTCGAAGACTGGGGCGAACCGCTCATCTGCCGCGACAATCTCCTTACCGTCAACGGCGCCGTAGTCAATCTGGTTCTCACCAGGGTCTCTCTGCTTGAAAATCCCGGGCACGATGCTCTGTCCGACAATGCGCTTGCCGAGATAGTCAACGACAACCGTGGCAGGGGTGAAGAGGCCATCAATATCCAGTTGGTTGACCAGTCTGACACCTGCGACATCCTTTCCGGTGGCAATGCGGGCGGCTTCATCGCCCCCCTCGGAAGTGAAAGTGCCCACTCCATCAGCGCCAAAGGAGAAGAAGACGTTGTTGTAGACGAAAATCTGGGCGTCTTGGCACTCAGTAGGATTTAAGGGGGCAATTTCTCCGCGGGCAACCAAAACAGCGCCACGGGTGGCCGCGTCATTGTAGTCTGCGAACAGCTTGGACATAAGACGCTCGCGAAATACTCTGTCTTGGACTGTCTCCTTGGGCAGTTCCCTCGCGGACTGGAATTCCTCGTTCCAGTCTCGCAGAGTGTCGGTATTGTCGGCTCCGGCGATCAGGTAAGTCTCTTGCGACCGCGTCAAGTCCGCGATGTGTGCACAGAGGGGAGAAGAGGCGGAGGGTACGATCCACGGCGCCGCCGGAATGGTGTTAGTGATTTGGAAAGTTGCGAGTGGGTCCTTGCGGTTGTTGAACTCCTGCAGCTTGAGGAAAGAGGCCGAAAAGGACGGAGAGACAAGGTGAAGCAGAGTCAATAGGGAGTGCGCGGTCTGTCCCTTGGGAGCAGGTCGAGGGAAGGGGTCGAACTTGCTGTTGGATGACTTGTTGACAAAGAAGCCCCCAATATGGGCTGTGACTTGGTGTTGCTCGCCTTCGCTAGTAGTGGCCACAAGATACAAGAGGTGGCCCCTTTGCTTCAGGTGGCAGGGAGGAGGATTCCAAGGCGACAGCGATAGAGACTTGATCGTCTTCGGGGCCTCTTCATCCGGGGCGGGCGGCAGCAGGGTTGAGATGGGAACAGGCGCGGCAAAGGTGTACTCCTCTTTCGTCTCCGCGACCGCTTCGGCTTGCTCTCCGTTCGTTTGCTCCACGGAGGGGGGCGCAACAGTGTCAAGGAGGGAGATACCAGGCAGGACGCCCTGGACAGCATCGGTGCGATCTCCAGCAGCACCAATGAGCTCCCTGATCCTCACAAAGTGTATGCGGGCCTCCTTCTCGGTGTAGGGGTCCTCGATCAGTTCGACTTCGGGTTGCTCGTTCAGGTCCGGAATGTCGCCAATGGTCAAGAAGTCGTTGATACGCTCGCCCTGATGCTCCAAGTGGAAGCAAGTATATTGAAAGGCAACAGGCAGGTCGATGATGGACTGTCGGACTTCGTGAACCTGCTCTTGAGGAGAGACCTGCATCGGACCAGTCAGCCAGAGTTCTCAGGGACAGATGCGAGGCAGCTAACCGTAATTTGCATTTGACCGGGCTCATGGGGCAGTTTGATTGTGAGAGTGATCAAGGCTGGTGGTCGTTAGCTCTGCCAGTCTCGATGTTGGGGCCATGTTGTCTTTTTTACCTTCCAGACCCTGGTCGATCTCGGTGACTTCAGGCTCGCCCTCGGCAGGCGGCGCCGGGTTCTTTGCGGCATTGTCTAGAGACGGTTGTTGATTAGTCTGAATTCGATTACGCCGTTTCTTGGGTGACGATACCTTTGCCTGCAGGTTGGTCGGATTGAGACATTGGTGTTCCTGTTGGGTGCAAAAACGATAGGGGCTGGGTGTCGAGTTTCCCGACCTGATGATGCGGCGGGAAAGGCGGTATGGAATATGCAGGAAAGGGGAGGGGAGTGGTTCCGGTTGTAGCGAAGCGGAGAGGGTTGCGTCAAAGTACAACAATCGCACAAACCACCAAACGTGCGGATCGCAATTAGTACGGAGAAACAAGTAAGAAGCGTCTATAGATACACAGCCTCCAAGTGACGCGTAGAAAGAAAACGGTACGATGCCTGAGAAGAGAAACGTTCAACCTAATAGCCAGTTGCAAGTTTCGAAGGAGGGCGAGGGGCGGTGCAGAGGGTAAAGAGAAGCTTTTGGAGCAACCCGGAAAAAAAAAACTTCGCGGGAGAAAAAAAAGTCGCTCTGTCATTCATCAATTGACGGCAATGCACCGGCCCGGCGTGCTGGAGCTCGGTTTTTTCGGACCCACTCCGTTGGGAGCTCAGGTACCTCATAAGGTAACTTGATCCTTGATGCGGGCCCCGTGCCGCGACCGTACCTAGCCTATCGGGGGGCCCCTCAAGCCGTTCTTACCTAATTGGCATCGGTGTCTTCAGGTGGTCTTTCACGTGACATGCTGCTACTCGGGTCATTGGCCTTGGGCCCGCTTTAGGGGGCAGATTCTGCGCTAGCCCAATTAGGCATTAAGTAAACAGACGACTTATCTATGTTTTGTTCGGTGTGCGATTCATCTTTGCCTCGTCCCGACCTGCATTGGATAACTCCCTCCGCCTGTTACGAATAACGACATCGCGTGTTTAGCATCGATATAATATTTGGGACTCGTTTATCTTTGTAGGCCTCGACTCCCGCTACTCTTCAACGACTGCTGCACAAGCATTTCTCTACGAATTATATGTTCGGAGACGTATCCAACCCGTTGGTACCTTGTAACGTTAACAGCCTCAAGTAATTTGGTACAAAAAGGTTAACATGCAAGTTCCAGTCCTTACTATCTCTCCGCTGCTCTCGCCCCTGCCCAGAGCACTGGGGAAAACACTTCCTCCTCGGGAATGGCAGAGCTTGACGCCTCGGACAGACCAAACAGACCAGCGGACACGGCTTACCGACCCGCAGGCGATGATCGCAGCCGCAATGGCCCAGCCGAAATCCCTTGGAATTCCTCGAGATGTCGAAGACTTTTGCGGCCTCTTCAGTCCCGAATCATTGCTTTGCGAAAAGTCTCTATGATTGAAAAGACCGCCAGATCTGAGTCCGGCGCATGCTTGGGTGAGGATAATGGGATCGTCGCCGAACCCGCAGCAAAAAGGCCGAAGTTCAGCGACAAAAGAAACCGTCCAGTTGGTGACAGGAGACGGCCACAACGCACATACTCCAGGAAAGCGTCCCCAAACCTGAGTGCAGGTGGCAGGACAAGTCATGCCTCAGCTCGTCCACGAGACAAGTCCAACGCCTCGTCATCTGCTGTGCCAAACGTGTCTACCCCAATTCTTCGCAAGGTCCAAAATAACGAATTCGGAAGTATATCTCCAGACGCAACGACTCACGACGGGGCTCTGCATGCTCTTGCTTTCTCAAGGCTGGCTAAAGATGGGCGGCTAGACGTGGCATTGAACCGGCTGAAGCAGGCACGACAATCATATTCGCCGTCCAGGTATCAGTTGTACGAGAGTATTCTTCACGATCTGGACGCTTTGCTACGTGCCACGTCACCCAGGAAACCGGCAGTTGGTTACAAGTCGCTTTTGTCAATGTGTCTGCGCAAAGTCCCTCGTTACGCGACGGAGGTTGAGGCGTGGGAGAAGTTCCATGACGGCGACCGGGTGCTGGAGTCTTCAATTAAGGGGACTGGGTACTCGCTCCACGTGTACGATGATTTGGATGCACTCGGAGGCGCTGGTACGGGCTGGAACCATCTTGGGATATTGCTCAGGGCGCACACCATCTACCTTCTGCAGGGAATCATCGCGGAAGACCTCCTGGATACCGCCTATATTCACATCCTTATCGACCATTGCAAGGCTATCGATTGCGCTCATGAATCTGCAGACCTCATGGAGGCCCTACTTAGCCACAGCTCCAAGCTTTTTCAAGATGGAGACACCCACGGCAGCGAGATCAAGTTGGGAATCCTCAACCATTTATGTGGTCACAAAGACAACGCTTGCATCACATCACGCCTGCTCGGCACAATTTCTTCACTCTTGCTTGATAGACGCCTCTCCGTGGATGCACTTTCTTCAACAGCACTCGCTTTTTTATGGACAAAATCAGCAGCGTCGATGCTTGATCGCAGGGCCAATCCAGCCGCTGCTCACTTCGCAGCCACAGGACTTGGATTGCTCTCATATTACTCATCTGCAAAACGCGGAAGACGTAAATTCGGCACCAGCAGCGCAGCAGCAGAAGTAACGCTTACAAGCGTGCTCGGTGCTATTTCAGCCATGGCCATGGTATCGCAGAACTTCGGCAGCGCACCGGGCCCAGGGGAAATCAGACCACGAAGTCGGATACAACGAATGGTCTCACAAGTTTTGCAGGAGGCGTTGTCTCTCTCACTAGCCGTAGGTGGCCGGGAAGAGGAAGCCTACCCTCTATTTTTGGCTTTATTCTTCTCAGCATGTCGCAGGGGGGCAGACGGCAGCGCCGCAAAAGTCAAGAAAACATTGGAGCGAATATGGACGGCAGTTGGCCCACATTCCTGCAGTACGTCAGGCACAAGTAAAGAGCGGCGTCGGCTTTATGATGCAACAGTAGCTCTGACTTGCTCAGTTGCCCACTGCTGTGGAAAAGCAACGGGTCGACCGTCAAGCCATTACTTTGCCGAGATTTGCAAGCTCGTGGACACGCTTCGGATCCCACGACTGACATTGCTGCATAGCGACGGCGCATTTCTCTTGGCCCAGATGACTGACGACCTGCGCGACCTGATTTTCGCAGAGGCCATTGTAAAACTATCGTCCAAGCAGGACAGATCCACGGGAGCAAAAGAAACATTTTTTGCAGGCTATCAATGGGAGGAAGGCATCAGCGAATGGATTGCCACTAGTCCGGCGGCGAGAATACGGGGTTTCGTCGCGGGAAAAGCTTCACCAAACCGCGTATTCAGTACGGGAACTGATGGGGAGGGACATACTCCTTCTGTTTCCAGCCATTCGGAATCGACGAGCGGACGTCCGCGGGCGGTGAATAAAGTGACGGCGCCCCAGGTCGGCTGTCCCCTGGCGGGTAGGGCAATGGCAGGGGGCCGGGCCCAGGATAACCATGACAGCATCACGCATCGAAAGTCGTTGGTAGGGGAAGGCATCGACGAGCTCAGCACAAGTACTTGCCAGGAGAATAGGCGACGAACTTCGGGCAAGTCCTGCCAAAGCAACGTGGTTCTTGGGCCCCAAGGCGGATGCCGACGCCCGATTCGGAGCGGCCAAACGGGACGTCGTAAGGCTTTGGTGGAGTTGACTATCCCAAGCAACCTGAGCGGCCACGGGGACTACGACGACGAACTAGGATTGTGACCAGATTGCAGCGAGTAGATGAAGACTTCATTTCTTTCTGGCCAACAGGGCTCCGGACATCTGTCAAGGATTGTTTCAGCTCCTGGTCGCACTGTGAGGTATCGGCCGGGGAAATGAACACTAGCGAACTGACAGGGATTACTTCGTTTTCCCATGCGTCCTCTTCTTTTCCCAAGCCTCGTAGGTCGTGACTGGACTCAGTATTTCTTATCGGACACTTTACTTTCGATGCGGCGACTCCCTAGGCTCGACGTCATGACGTCGTAGTATATTTGTATGTACGGCGGGTTGGTGTGGATCTTTCTGACCGGAAAGAGTGATCAAGGAGTGGAAATTGTGGACTAGGAAGTTGAGACAGTGGTACACTAGACTCCGCCCGCGATTTGCAGTTAGGAAACTTGGGATGGACGAACAGGAATCTATTATCTGGGTGAGCATGAATCAGAAAATGGCCAGACGGAAACTCGAAGACTGGCTGAGAGAAGGTGACGGCTGTTTGGTCAGTTCAGGCAAAGCCACGATGTCATGCGTCTCTTGTTGGGGCAGCACGTTACCGCCAATGCTCCGGGCCGAATGAGCCATGATGGATTATCATGGACCAATAGCACGCACCGCAAACAGTCCGGAATGTCAATTTGGGCCGACCTGAGGTCGGTAGATACCCGCTTCGTCCCATGTGCGGCATGATGAGGTGGCAGGATGCTTCGAGACACTCATTGTGTGTTTCGTCTGCATGAGCGTGACTACGAGATGCGATGAGGGCATTTTCCGGACGGTACCGAGCTGTCAACGCATGCAAGTCTCGCCGGAGCAAATGTCAGCTGGTGAGCGCTTTTACACGAATCAATGATTGCGGCGGTCGAGGTTGCTGATGTTTTCCTAGGACACGCATTTTAGGGTCAACAGCTCTCGGACGAGATACGGCCAGTGAAACCGAGAAGGAAAGGTTCCCGGCCGAAGGATCAGAGGTCTTGATCGTGATCGACCAATTGGTGGGATTTTTTTTTTTTAATTTGGGGGGGGGGGGGGGGGGAGGCATTCGATTTTTGTCATGTCGCGGTTGGTTTTTTTTTTATGTGCCGCGGCGGCCACCCG
>JAOWMA010000435.1:0-35107 GCA_025962755.1 Colletotrichum tropicicola
ACTAACCTTAGTAATATAATTAACTAAGGTAAACTATAGTATAAATAGTTAGATATTAGATATTAGTATATAATAGTTAATACTATATAATATAGTAAGACTTTTAAGACTTAGTTTCTTTTAGTTAATACTAACTATAATATATAACTTCTTAATAGTATATCTAACTTTAATTTAGGCCTTAATTCACTTTATAGTATTACGGATAAGAGTTAGTTATTCTTTAGTAATATAGGATCCTAACTCTTTATAGGTAAGTCTCTATAAGATAATTAGAGATAGGATCTTTAGTAGTACTAATATACTTTAGAAGGTTGGTCTATATAAGATTATAATTAGTTTAGGAGTAAAGAGTAGGGATTTAGTATACCTTAAGGTAGGGTTTATTTATCTTAGTATAAAGAGATTACTTATTATATTAATATTAAACTAAATAAGAGGTTATTATAAAATAGTAATTATAATATAATTAGGCCTAGATATTATAGTAGTACTACTACTACTATTATTTATATTAAACTAAGTATTATTAATAAAAACTAATAGTTACCTTAGTATTACTATTATTACTACTACTACTACTAGGATTATTAATATAGTCCTTTACTTTTTTTACTTTAGTTATAATAGTTTTAGTTACTACTATATTATTAGAGACTAGATAATAATAATTTATAACTTTTAAGGACTAGTAATACTACTATAGTAGGTAATAGTAGGGATAACTAAAATAATAAATAACTTTAGCACCTAGTTGTACGTACAGACTACTAGAGGAACTAATAATAAAGAGGTAGTTAGCTCTATTAATAATACTTAGTAGTATCTCTTAGGAGGTATTAAGTAATAGTTAGGTAATAATAGAGATAATTAGGGTTTAATTAAAGATATCTATAAGTTTTAGATTTATTAGATATTATAAACTACTTATTATTACTAATTAGTATTAATAATAAAATACTAAAATAAACTAAAAAACTATATAAAAGGATTAACTTACCTAGTACTAAAATCTAGATCGTAGGCCTTATATAAGGCTATTTAAACTATTAATTAGCCCTTATAATAAAGTTATAATCGAATTTATAGTATTAAGGTAAAATAGGTGTAGTGGTGGGGGTGGGGTGTAGGGGTGAAAATTCTGAATTTCGGTGTTTTGGAAGCTGCCGATGCAACGGACTGTAAACAACTTTTGGCGAACAGCCATTTTAAAACGGCCGACCCGCGCGCGCGGCGGCCGCCCGTCGCCGTCGGAATGTCACCGAAGCAAGGATCCGCGTCCCAGACGAGATGCTCCTTGTTTCGCTCGTCGGAAAAGAACTGACTAAGCGGACAGATGGAGCTTTGGCACAGACTCTTTCTGCTATGTTTTCTTGCCTGCCGAACGATACTGCCGACTGGACGATCCGAAGGAGGCCTGTCAAAGGCCTGTCACCCATGGGACTGACAAGCCGTCGCAGTCTCGAAATCGGTGGATCTCCCACTCCCCCCCTTTCTCCAAACCATCACACCATGTCTCTATGCGTGCCTCTTTGGGGGCCGCCTCTTCACATACGGTACGCCGAGAAAGCGCACCTGAAGGCGACTTGAAACGCCAAAACTCTGCCAAAAGTCCCCCTTCGCCGGGATCCGTCCGCCCACTTCGGCCCCGCTGGCATCTCAACTCGGAAACACAGACTTACGCCATCCCATGATCCCCCCGGTGGGGAGAAGGGACGGCGATCCAATCGACATGATCTCCCGCCAGATCGCCCCCCTCCCTGCCAGCATCGAGCTGCCCGAAGCGGAATCGTCCAGTAGAGCCTCAAACCATCACGGAACATCATCAGACATCTTGGCGGCACGAGCCTCACTGACGCCCAGCACTTTGGGAGAGAGCCACCAAGGAGGCGTTCGTCTTGGGTTGTCTTGACTCTTCTTTGCAGTGAAGTCAAGGACGCGGCCCCTCTATGCCCCCTGTTCCACTCTCTTTGCTGCTGTTGCCGCCGCTGACACAGCATCTCGGCAATTCATCAGTCATTAGTCAAACCTCCCATCGCAGAAAGGCTTTTCAAGTCTTGGCTTCCGCAGTTTTTCGGATGCAAATATGTACTCTCCCCAGTTCTAATATAATTCAAAATTTAGAGTTATGTGCGAACTCGAGTCTTGACTCTTCTCGTCTCCATCCCCCATTCCCTTCTCTTCTCACCCAGAGCCTCCTAGCGAGGACAAGCCGTGATAACGCTTTGTTGACCGGCTCTTACAGTCATTTACCCTTTTAATCAGTCATCGAAAAAAAAGACGTCACTGCTGAGCAGTGTTTTCTATTCCAGTCACTCCTTCGGACTCTTCTTGGTTCTTCTCGATCAGCGATCGACTTTCAACATCATGAAGGTTCTTTCGGCTTGGGCACTGGTCGCGGCGGCCACCGTCAGCGCCATGCCTCAACCGCTTGTCAAGAGAGACCCCTTCCCGCCGGATGGAACCGTTGTGGGAGGCACCGCGAAGAGGCCGTTCAGAAGTATGCTTGCTCATGTTCTTAATCTTACCTAGGTCTACAGATCGGTGAACTAACATCTCGCAGTCAGAAGACAGGCAGCCGCCCCCGCCACTCCTCAAGGCAACCAGCTCATCCCCGTCGTCGTCGGCGGACCGCAAGACACCTTCGTCCCGAACCTCATCACGGCGCAGGTCGGCGACGTGGTGCAGTTCCAGTTCAGCAACGGCAACCACACGGTGACGCAGAGCGCCGAGAACGCCGCGTGCCAGCCGCTGCAGGCCCAGGTGGCGACGGCCATCCACAGCGGACACATCCCCTTCCAGGACGGCCAGGCCATGGTCGGCACCTTCAACATGCCCGTGACGAGCGCCGAGCCCATGTTCCTGTACTGCGCGACGGGGCCCCATTGCCAAGAGGGCCAGGTGCTGGTCATCAACCCGTAAGTCTTGTGGCCCGGATCTCGACTTACCCTTACAGTAATGAGTTGGTTGTGGTTGTTGGGTGAGACTAACACATACGATCACAGCACGAACGCGAACCAGGTCGTCCAATACTCGAAACTGGCAGCCGCTGCCAAGGCGAACGTCGATGGAACATCAGTCTCGGGCGGAGCCGTCGGTCAGATCCCCCTCGCGAACGCCGCTTTTGTCCCTGCGCCGGCTCAGCAAGGTGGAGGAGGCGGCGGCGGCGGCGGCGGCGGTGGTGGTGGTGGTGGAGCCGGAGGTGCACCGCCCGCCGCAGCTCCCGCCGCCCCTCCTGCCGCTACTCCGGCCGCCCCGGCCCCACCCGCCGAAGCTCCTGCCGCAGCGTCTCCCGCGGAAGCCCCGGCTGCTCCTCCGGCCTGATGAGAACCTGTGTTTCGGCAAGTGTGTCATTGATGAGCTCGGGAAGCTCAGCTGAGAGTATCTGTACGTTTCAGCGGTTGCATGATGTTCTGTTCGATAACAGGAGACAAGTCTGCGCGGCTAGATCGCCTTTCGTAGTTGAATCAAGGATAATAATCCACCTGTAATAAATTCTGTATAGTATCCGCAAGATCGTGCAGTGAGGAGAGTAATCCGATCGTGATGGTTTCAACCCGTGTGCGTGTTGGTGAGAGGGCGTTTTGAAATCCATCTGAACCGAGGGCGCGACGGTGTACTTTGAAGCCGCGGCTCGTTCGTGAAGATGCCGTGGCCAATACAAACGGGTGCGTGTGAAGGAGCATTCCGGATCCGATGGCTCCTCGCCAAGGCGCCCGGGAGGCGAGATTGAGGGGTTCAGGCCGCGGAACCCGAACCGCGGAGGCCCATCAGCGAAAAACTTGGTCCGCAGAACCCGGGGCTGTCACACATGTGTTACCGTAGCGAATGAGATCGCTGTAACAGCCCAAGTCGACAGCTATACTGGGAGATGCGGCCAATGCAACGCCTCTTGCCTTTCCCCTCAGATTCGTCCCACCACGTCCAATATTCAAGTCTCGCTGCGTGTCTGGTGGCTGGTGACGAGACCAACCCTCGCTGAAATCATTGCTCTTGGTGCCTGGCCACTGTTAGTTGCGTCCGAAATTGACGTCATTTCAATGCCATGATGGACAATAGTTAAAGGTGAAGATTCTTGCGGCAAGACCCCTCAGCAGCCCATTAAAACCCTCACGCAAGTTCATGTGTAGGCGATAAAAGTGACTTGCCACATGTCGAGGCGCCGAGGTCTGAGCGACTACCCGCGAGCTTAAAGCCAGCCGTTAGATGAAGACAAATACTTCCAATACCCCTTCACTACTCACATTCGTGGATCAATCATTCACTTACATCTTCATCCAACTCGAGACACAAACCTCTTAACATGGCAACTCTATCTTCCCAGTCCGTTGATGTGGTCATCGTCGGCGCCGGCCTCAGTGGCCTCCGCGCCGCCGCCGAAATTCACAAAAGCGGCCTGTCGTACGTCGTTCTGGAGGCCATGGACCGAGTTGGCGGCAAGACCCTCACTGTTCCTGCTTCGTCTCAGGGCGGTGTTGTCGACCTTGGTGCGGCATGGATCAACGACACCAACCAGGCCGAGATGTATCGCCTGGCCAAGGAGTTTGGCTTCGAGCTCGTGGAGCAGAGAGTAACGGGCCTTAACTTATACCAAGACGGCGACAAGAAGACGGTTTCGTTCCCGTACTCTGGCATGCCATTTCCAGTTCGTTACCTCTTGAATCTTTGATCTTTTCATCTTGGTCCCTATTTGTGATGACCTCCTTTCAGGTTCCGAGTCGCTAACCTAGATTCTGCAGTTGAATGAAGAACAGCAGCAGGAAGTTGAGCAGGGGTTTATCAAGTTGGACGAAATCGTGCAGCGCTCTGACGCCGAGAAGCCATGGATCGGGCCAGACGCCTCCAAGCTTGACACGCTCAACTGCCAGCAGCTTACCGAGATGACAGGCCCTGGCCATCTGAGTTCTTCCATCATGAATCTCTTCACCAGAGTAACCTTTGGCTTCGAAAGCAACGAGATGAGTGCGCTCTTCCTGGTTGATTACATCAAGTCAGCGACAGGAGTGGAGAACATTTCTTCGGACCTCAAGGATGGTGGACAGTACCTTAGGAACCGACATGGTAGGAAGGAAATGCTCTGAGGGGTTTGCAATGGGTCTAAGACAAATACAGGCAATCAGGCGTTCTCAGCCAAGCTTGCCGAACGTCTCAAGGAAGGGGCTGTTAAGCTCTCCTCTCCAGTCAAAAGAGTGACGCAGTACGATGTGGGCTGCACCGTGGAGATTGATGGAGGAGATCCCTTCAAATGCAAGAAAGTCATCATCTCGGTTCCGTCGACACTCTACCCCTTGATCAACTTCGACCCGCCTCTACCGTCCGCCAAGCAGACATTGAGCAAGTCGCAGTTGGGGTACTACTCAAAGACGATTCTCGTCTACAAGGAGCCGTGGTGGCGCACCGCCGGCCTCTCGGGAGTAATTGCCTCGGAAGAAGGTCCCATTGTCTTCAGTCGCGACACCTGCGTTCCTGAGGATGGGCAGTACAGCATCACCTGCTTCCATGTCGGTCAGCCCGGCCGTCGTTGGTCTAAGCTGTCGGCAGACGACAGACGAAAAGCTGTTCTGGACCAGTTCAATGCCATGGCCAGGACTGTTGTTGATGATGTTCCGGAACCCATCAACGTGGTAGAGAAGGAGTGGACGAAGGATCCCTGGGCAAGGGGCGCCCCGAGTGCGGTCCTGCCGCCGGGGTTGATGACTGACGGTGCTGGAGAAACCATCCGAGACCCGTTTGAACATGTTCACTTCATTGGGACGGAGACTGCTCTGGTGTGGAAGGGATACACGGAAGGTGCCGTTCGATCTGGTATCAGGGGTGCTGAAGAGGTCATTGCTGCTCTGAATGCGAAGGGGGCTTGAGATACGGGTATCTTTACAGCTGTACTCATTTGGGTGTCATTCTATTCGATCATTTTTGTTCCCGAGATTGGGACGAAGGTAATACATCATATCTACTGTCTTTCTTGCTTGGTAATAAACACAGAGTTAATAATAATATGGATCGTATGATGGCAAAAGAACTCACCGCAACAAATCTAATAGAGGCCTCTAGTAGCAATCGGTTTACCCCGCTCACCAGTAAACACAATAATCAACTTGGAATTCCTGGGATATTCTTGATACAGATGGATCGTTCGAGAGAAGTAGCACCAAATCGCGAGAAACGACTATGAAACAAGAATCCGTAAGTTACTAGAGTTTATGTCCAGAATTAGATACTGGAAACTCCCGTTAAGTCTTTCTAAGCACCCCTTCTAGGCTAAGAAGAAACCTCCATCGCACTCAATCAGTCGTTGAAGGGACTATTCTAGTCAGAACCCTGAAGGCAAGCTGCGCCACGCGCAATGCTATCCCCTTTGCAACCAGTAGTGGTGCTGCCGCCGATATGTTATCGTCGCATAACGGACTCATAGGTATTGACTAGAAGACTGTGAGAATGAAATACAGTCCCCGTGCTCTATGGACATTGACACATGCTTTGCTCAAAGAAAAAGCGATAAAGGTGGTCCGAATTGATCTGTCCTGGGATAGTGTTCGAATAGCGTCATGTTTTAGAGTCGATTGCGTTGTCGTTTACTATCGAGCTCATCCTTACCATCCTCCAACGGGATCGAACCTGGCTGCAACCTTTGTCCGTGATTTAGCCTACGGCAGAAGCCTTGTCTCCCAGATTGACACAATATTCGTGCCATCAATTACAAGAGGTTGACAGAAGAAGGTTTGCAGAAGGCAATACCTATCACGAAACTCAATGAACATATGGGAATATAACATAAGCCATCAGACGAAAATGTGACATTACATAGAAACTCAGTGGACGATGAGACGCAGCCCAATACATCTGCAAAGAAAGGCCTTTAACGCGACTTCATATGGAAGTGAAACCAGACATCGCATATTTCATATTGCCAACAAGTCACCCCCGCTGCACGATGTGCGTTTGCCACAAGTGCCGTTGCTGTTACCTGGGGCATGTTTGCTAGTCTGGACAGCTGACTCAAATGATGCCCAGCAAAGTAGACAAACACAGCCATGTGATTTGCTTTTCATGGCGATTTCAATTCCCGAAAAGATCCAGACTTATGGATCAACTACAGGATAACTGGTCAAGGATTGCCAATGATAGGATAGTATTACAAAAATATCCTTGACCCCTCCGGATCTCCTTCAAGTCCTGTAATGTGACGATCATTCCAAAGAGGAGGAGTGGGGCTTGATTGCAAGAGTGCATTTTAATATCATACCCCTGCCTCACGGCGTTCTGTGTTACCATAGGACAAGAAAGTTGATTGCAAGGGGCCAACTTCGAGTGCTCAGTCGGATGCAATGTGCCCAAGAGGTTATTTGGGAGAAGAGCCAGGTACGCCCTATCAACATGTTTTACAAGTGAAAAAGAAACACATACAGGACTAGCAAACTTTTTCTGTTTACATCAAGGTTCACACATACAATTTTTGCCAACCTGCATGTAAGCATGCATGCAAGCCACGAGCGAGGGCTGCATTCTGCCGACATGGTACGTTTCTTCTTCGGTTTGAGAGATGCTACGTCCATTTCTTCGCCTGCTCAAGAGCAATCAACCATCAGGCCAGATTTTATCTCTGCCCAATGACATACGACGTGGGTCAATCTCAAATCATCAAAAGTTTGCCACTTTGCACATGAACAAGAAAGTTTTAGGGCCAGTTTGTTTGGCCATTGCATTGAAATGTCGGAAAAGATACAAATGCTTATTCTATGAAGGGTATTCGCGTGGTATGTACAATAGCATGAAGATGTTCATCAAGACCATCCCTCAATCTCCGCCTGTCTCCGCCGCATGTAAATCACTCCAACTGCTCATCGGCAGCCTCGTGGGGCTGCAAGCTCAGATGCGAGAAGTCGGCCCGGGCCTGCTTCTTAACCCAGGCACCACTGCCGGCCCGCTTCTTGAACAGCATCTTGGGCAGAATCCTGTTCAGGCAGACATCAACCTTCATGCAAGTACCACCCATGCAGCAGCTCTGCTTGACGCACACCTCGCCGTTACCACAGTCGTTCGTCGTGTCGCAGGAGGGGCTGCAGTCGTTGGGCTGCGCGCAGACGTCCCGTCCCTCCGCGGTGCGGAAGCACACGCAACCGGCCTCGCCCGCCCCAGCAGAGCAGACGGGGATCACATTGTCGCCGCAGTGCCAGGGCTTGTTGCAGGATACGGCCGGGCGTGTGACGTTGACGAACGGGGCGAGGGTGGTGGTCGAGACGAAGGTGACGGTGGATGTGACGACGGGGGTCGGGACCGTCGTCGTGACGGCGCTGGCACCAAAGCAGGAGCAAGCGCTGCTGTAGGCCTCAGCGTCCGGGCAGGCGGTCGCGTAAGCCGGGACGGGCTTGGTGGTGGAGATGGGGGTCTCGACAGCTCGCTGGTAGAGTGTTCGAGTTGTGTTGGCCGTGACGGTCTCAATGTTCGTTTCGGTGATGTAGACGGTGCTAGTGAGAAGAGACATGTTAGTTGGGGTTATTCACGACTACCAGTCTTGTTAAGGTTGTCTTACGAAGTAGCAGGAGTCTCAGTCACGGCAAGAAAGGAGCTACACTCAGACATGCGGAGCTCCATGGTGGCCGTGCCGAAGCGGGTTGCCCTCACGGCTCGGAGACAGTTGTCTGCGTTGCATCCATTTTGCCGAGCCTCCAGTTGGTCGACAGCAGCGGCAGAGACTGCGCCAGCGAGGAAAACGAGTGAGAACTTCATCTTATCGATAGTGAATGGCCTGAATAGGGGAATTGGTAAGGAAGGACGGCGAGGTAGAAAGACCTCTGAGGTAGAAGTGAATGGAGATCAAGATGGATGTTCTGCTAGACTGACTTCTTCGCCAGCAAACAGGAGATACCAAGGCCTTATTATAAGTCTTCCTGGAAGCCTTCACGGCCTTAGCTCTTTCTGAGTGAAAATTCCATATCCTGTAAGGGACCGAGTAGCGCCTCGGCAACCACGAGAAAAGCAATCAGCGCGTGCCCCGGCGGCTTAGTGCACCCTGCATGCCATCGTCATGGAATCCCGCATCATGGGCATCCCCACCCTTGCCGGCGAGTTGCAAACAGACTGGCGGAAAAAGCATCTGAGCCCCTGGACCGGCAAACAGCAAAATTAAGATATGCATCCGAAGTTTCGAGTGTAGAGTTTCTTGGCACCAAGCCGGGAAGGTTGAGTCGACTAGGTAGGTCTGGCCGAACAGAGATCCACGGTATTTTCCATCGATTCTTCCTGTACCTGGATCGGTTGTCGCGCCAAGAGCTACAATAGTGCGGCCCATCGGTGCCACGAGTCCGTCTCAAGCCTCCCGCTAACAGGCGAGTTGGCTCATTTAGCTCAGGTTGCATCGCTCGAGGGTCTGAATCTGGGTTGTGCGCACTGGATGGGACGTCCGTGGGAGATAAGCACGCTACCACCAAGCGCCTTCCCGCGCAACCGCGTCTCCTGTTCACCGCTGGACTAGGCCAGACGGAGTAGAGTCCGGCTGTACGCGCTTGCTGTTAGGAGAACCGCGGTCTGATTTCGCAGCGAGATCAAAGTTTCACCATGGAATCAACAGTTTGACTGACATGGGTTGACTTTGGCTGTCTCCGGTGGCTGTTTGGATGGTGTCGTAGGTGGCGGGAGAACTCCTCTAGTCGGTCAAGCCACTGCCATCCGCGGACTGCCGTTCGCTTGCACACAAGTTGAATTATTCGCAGTTTCACCCTTGGCTACGGTGAAACTGATTTCTTCGTATCATTAGGCGCGAAGCTTATCCACGATGACCAGATGAATCTGGTAGTCAGACGTCGCCAGTGTGTTGCTGGACTAAAGAACCTTGAGATAACGCAACGAGCAGCACTTCACTTTTTCTCCTTTTAGCCCACTGTCTTTTCGCTACGGCCTCGTCGAAAAGCCCCGTGGACGTGCACGTCAAGTGTCCAAGTCGGCAACGACGTCATGTGGTTGCGGTCAGCCACGTGGTTGAAGGTAAACAAATGCGGCCCCTTCATAAACCATTTATTCACCCCATTACGTCTACCTCTCGGCTATCCACTCCATTGAAAGTCCCCTGTCTTCATAGTCCATGCGTTGACGAACTAGGAGCTAGGGTCGTCGCAGCCACCGAGCTGGAAGTTGATGAAACTGAGCGGGCACCCAGAGTCGACGGAGTCTTTGCACGCCTGGCTCTGGCACTTTTCGTTCTTGAACTTCTCACGAGCGTTGTTCTTCTGCTGCTGTTGATATTATCAGCATTGCCATTCACATTCCATTGCTTTTGCAAGTTGGGTTACTCTCGAAGAGGACTTGAGTGAACGTACAGGAGCAGCCGCCACAAGCTGGCTCATGGCGAAGAGAGCGACGAAGACGGACGTAAAAGTGACGTGCATTTTAATTGCTTGGGATTGAAATTTGTGAAGAAGACGCTGGCCAGCAACGGAAGAAAGCTTTTGAAAAGATGACAAGATCTAAGTGATGGGTAGTGCAGAAAATTCGACCTCACATACAGCAAACCTTTTGGGTTTATATACCATCTTGGAAAACCTGAGATGATTTTATCTACTATTGAAGTTGGCAGCTGGTAGCTGGAGCTCTCAATCGCAGCATGTCTTCATTGGTGGCAGCTTTGAAACGTCTCAGCTGTCTGTTGCTGAAGGTATGATCGACGTTAGTCACCCTCAATAAGTCTCAAACAATTATTACTACCCTTAAGGTTAAACATGTACCATACCACCGGTAATCCAAGGGAATAATACATCGAATCACTGTACGACCTGATCCCACCGGCTGAGCAGGCTGTTTTACATTAGTCTAAAATTACAACGCTAGGCTTCTATTTACCCGCTCTCTGAGAAGCTTCAGGCCAGATCAGAATCCATTCCGAGCCCACAAGCTTCAATGGGTACCGATCAGATTGATGTTGCTTCAGTCGCCGGACGGAGGGGCTATCCCGGGATGTCTTCAGCCCTCAAGCTGTCATCAATTGGGATGAAAGCGGGACAGGCACTTGAGCACGGAATTGAAGGCCGAAGAAATGGTCGGTGACACCGAATAACCAAATTTCAGGACTGCCACGATGTTGGGGTAGCGAATGCTTGTTGCGACCCAAGACTCCGCAGGTACCAGGTGAACCCTGCCATGGGCTTAGAATAAAGTAGCGGAAACCGAAGTCAAACAAGCTGATGGACAGCCCAGTAAAAGGACAATATCTTCTGGAACCCGGAGAATCGTTCTATGTCCGGAAACCTCGCAGTCTTTGGATCTTCTCGGATTCGGTATTCACTTGCCTGAAATCAAGTGGGCAGGCATCCAGCATGCTGAAGTCTCATCCCTGCTCACATCCCTAGACGATCATCTATGAGCCTGTTGTCACGCTTTCGATATCCCATGGATTACCATGCAAACTCGCGTAGGGATCTGGTCGTCCTGGGTGCCCGATATGTCCGCCGCAGCTCGGGCGAATACTCATTCGCAACGCACTGCACACCTCATGTGACATGACGCGGGAACAGACTGAACCCTCGAGTGCGACTCTGGCAACTTTGTAGCTTGGTCGAGACACACGCCAGCTGGCCTGGCCAGTTCACCGAGTCTAGCGCGGACAAGGTCCTTCTAGCGCTGAACACGGTTGACAGAAATGGCGACAAGCGGTGACAGTGAGCCGTTGTGGCTTGGCTTAGCTTCGCTTGCTAGCATATTCATAGCCACGGCCAGGGCAAAGTTTCTCGGCATCGAGATGGTTCACGACGCCACTGTTCTTGTTTTCACGAGAGGCCTCTTTTGGAACCGGACACGGCGCTCTCGCATGGGCGGTCGACGTCAGAGGCGGGGAGGGTGTCGAGGCCAGTGTGGTGAATGCTGTCGTCGTCTTGGCGACTTGCAACGTGGAGTTCACTGCAGGCCAGGTATTTTGGCTTTATCACCAGTTAAGGAAAGGTTCAAAGTCCTAAGTAGTATACTTCTCTGAAAAGAGGTGGCATGGGGTGAATTGCTTGATTCATCTAGGTGTAATTTCTATACTATCGCATGCTTCTCATTCTAAATCTCAACCAGCGGGGGACAAGAAATCCCGTGCTACGTGCCTCCGGAATAAAACCACTTTGCGGTCCATTATTGGGACTCTCAGATTGAGGCCCAGGACCAACTCATTGTATAGCTCAATGTCTTCCGCCGGTGATCAAAAGATCGTGCGAGATTTATACTCGGAGGCAACGGCCAAGTACCTCCGAGCATAGGTGGTTTTTCTGGGTACACCTCAAAGCTTAACTTCTGAGGAGTATGCACCTTCGCCGTTTCTTGCCATTCTCGCTTCGTCGTGCGACTAAACTTGAAATCCCACGAGCTCCGGAAGACAGCTGCCGGTGGGTCTGCTGCCGGCAAATAGAGAAAGTACCCAGCGTCGCGCTTGATCCTGGTCTCGTTCCAAAGCTCCAGGGTCCTTAACTGCGGCATCCGCCGAGCGGCCCGGGCAGCGGACTCGAGGAGAGTGGACAAGTGCCTGGAGCTCTGCTGGATGTGCCCCGACGTCAGTCTCAGGTATTTCAAGCACGGCCACCATGGTAGCGGAGACATCGATTCTGGGCCCGGGACGAAAGAGACAAAGAAATGAATGGCGTCGATGTGGTACGCGCAGTTGAGGTACTCGAGCCGCACGCTTACTCCGAGGAGCGATACACCAGCTTGCCGGCCTTGATCCGGAATCAGCGATCCCGTAGGCAAATACTGCACGAAGTTTCGCTGGGTCAAGGGGTAGTGCATGGCCGTGAGCGACTTCACCCCCGAGGGTACGAATGCCCAACTCTTCATCGATGTGCTGTCTTGGTGCGGGAAAACGGCTCTCGTTTCGGAGCCGTAGCTCACGTCCTCGAGGCTTCTCGTCATAAGGGGCGCGAGGATGGCGATCAGCTCTGTCCCGTCTGCGCGACGATGGGGTTGGTAAGTCCAGTGCCGAAGCTTCCGCACGCACTCGATCGACTGCCGCCGACGCCGATGCATGATTTGTGCACCGAACTCGGCCATGTATTGCCCGCAACTGTACTCCTCGTGGATCTGCAGACTAACAGAAATGCAAACTTTTCACTCGAGTTTTACCATTTTGAAGACACCTTGATGGCCGAGTCACCTTGAATTTGTGGTTGTTGTGTTAGCCAACCGTGGCAATAGCAAAGTCAAATCCGATGTTTGTCAGGCCCCAGATGTGCTAACAATATACACAGGTTTCACTTCCGTTACCTGAAAGGAAGGGCATCAGGTTTGGGATGAACCAAAGAGGATCACAGAGCCTCCAGGTTGAAAACCCCGTTCAATAAACGTCTTTCGAGTGTAAAACTACAGGTTGTCGTGATACTATGCCACCAACAGCGTGACAGGAATCTTTGCAATCCAACAGCTCATGCATGTGGCTTGCAGGCTGCAGTCCTTGGGCCAATAACGGTTGACCTGCACCTGGAGCGATTGTCTGTTGGTCCACGTTGCACTCGCCGTAAAGCACTCTGCCTGCTGCAATGCATGAAGTCCTGATGTTTATTACAGTGACTTTGAAAGTCGGGACATGCTTTTACCTTCCGCCCTCGGCCTATTGATTTACCCGTATCCGACAATCAATTAAAGTCTCGTGCGCATGAACCGAAGGGAAAACCAGACTTGTGGTGAGGACTTGGTAAAACAATTCAGGCGATATGTCAGCATCGCCTGTTTGGGATTTAATCAACCACGGAAATACTACTCGATGGCACCAGTATTCAAGAAGGCTGAACGAAAAAAATCACGAGGATGCTAGTCTTTCCTAGATGAGCCATGTAGTCCGTTTTCTGTGACTCGGGTGTCACGGATCTTATCAATTAGCAACCCCTAGCGAAGGACTGAGCATGCACGGTGCCCGAGACGTCTTGACGTTTTCGGCCCAGCTTTTCTACACCGAAACAGTGATGTTGGAAATATCATCAGCTTTTCTGTTCATTCCCTGTGAGACCGCCATTCCCATATACAGGTGCTCAACAGACCCTACTCCGCGCGAAGGACCTTCTCAAGCTTTCAACACAATGACCGCTCTTACAGCCCTCGCAGAGTTCCCTTTTGTGTGGAGGGGTTTCCTTATTGCTGTAGGCAGGACGTTCCATCTCTACTCCAGCCCACGTCTTCAGCCGATACGCAACTCGCTCAACGTACGAATTTTCGTCCAGTGTCAGGTTTCCCAGTTTCTTGCAAAACTGGCAGCGCTGGTTGTATACGACTGCGTTGTATCCGTTGTCGTAGTACCCTCTGATGAATATGGCCACCTTCCCACTGCTCCAGGCTGCCTTGGAACAGGCGCCATTGTCGCAGGTAAATCTCCCTATTACAGAGGTTTCATGTTCGTGGTCAGGCTCTGCGTCGGTATCTCTGTTGAACCAGACGGAGGGGATGTGGTCGGAAACCGCGTCGGCGATGTCTTGATTGAGGTGTGGGAACGTGAAGGAGGATTTTGTCCCGCCGCTGAGGTTGTTGGATTTCTTCTTAGCCATCTCAGGCAGAATGAATGTATTTTATTTTCTGACCTGCTTCGTAATTTGGTCTGGCGGGGGAGTGATATTTCGCGGGTTTGAGATGGCTTTGGACGGGCATGGCTGTCATTTTATAGAAAGCCTGCTCTACGAAGCTCACATGATGAGGCGGGGTAAGTCAGTGAGGGTAGCTGCATTGGGCAGTAAAGTTGACAGACTGAAGACGTGCTAACGCAGACGCTGTCTTGATTTGCTGGCTCAAATGCGGGAGGCCGACCACCTCGATGTTGTTGAGATGCAAAGTATCAGCAACATGAATGTGTAATGTCTTATGATGCAAGGGAGCCTCTCATTGTGACGTAGTACTGACAGCAGAAAATTTGCTCATTAACGTATTATGAAAGCCGGCTTTGTTGGGATAATCAAAGATGCATCCTTCGCCTCCCAGACTCCCTAACGTTTCCTCATTCTCTCTGGAGAAGAAGCCGTACTCCACCATATCTCATCCAGCTCCCCACCCCCAGTAACCTCAGTCCCCGTAATACTAACCAGCCCCTTGACACCTCGCGTGATCCTCCTCAGCGGCATAATGTCAGAGTCCAGAAGCCACAAAAGCTCCTCAATCATTGCCTCCGCTGCCACCTTGAAGACAGGCTTGAACCACTCTCTCTCCTCATGACCTTCCTCTAGCCCTGGATCTGGGTCCGAGGCTACGACCAGCAGGAACGGCGCTGATGACCGCCACCACCTGGACTTCGTAGTTGGCCGTTCAGCTTCCTCCAAGTCCAGCACGGATGCCACTGCCTCGTCAGACGCGACAAGGAATACCCTGTCTGACATACCGGCGGGTATTTTAGGTCTGAGGTTATCGAATCTGGCCTGTCGGCCAGGACAGCATCTTCGATCCATCTGATCTCGAATTTGGATTTGGCCTTTTCAATGGATTTCCGAGACTCCTCGGGAACATTACCTTCCTCAACTGCCCTTCGGAACGGAATCTCAATCATCCTGCCGACCTCTTTGATGAAAGCTTCCCATCGCTGTGAATCATCGTAGCTGGTGGTCCGGAAAGCCACTATGCCCCATGCCTGGCCCTTCTGGTGTTTGCTCCAATGCTTCAGCCAATTTGGCGGCAAGTACTCGGATATGCTGTTCTTCGTCCCCGCGCTTGAGATATCGGTGCCCGATTTCTGCTGCTGCTCTTCATACACGTACATCGCCAACCTTCCCACCCCATCCTCGCCGAGCACACCGCGCAACCCAGCCTGCATCTTCAACAGTTCATCTTCGGGGAGCTCAGCGACGTCAGCGTGGGTGGCATGGCGATAGCGGTCGTAGTTCCAACATGGTGGCCAATAGGAGCTCGAGGCGTCTGAGTAGAGGGGCGTTTGGGGCGGCGATGCGTCTTGCGTGAAGCCGGGACGCGGCATCTTGATCGCCGCGGCTTGGTTGAAAGAAACATGAAGAGAAATTACTGGTTTCGAGTAGGCGTGATGTTCTTGCAGACGGTGAGATGCGGATTCGTGACGTGCAGTGGGCAGCCATCCAAATATTTCCTGCACCTTCGTTCCCTTACACAAGTGACAGGTACGTACTGCGAGCCAGGTATGTGATCTATGGATGTCGACGTCAAGTTATCTCGGGTCACTTTTCACCATGGTATATCATTGACTTTCCCAATTAATTCGCCACTCTTTTGACCCCAATCGGAGACATAACAGCGACTTCGAGTGGAAGTGGTACATCTTACCTATGCAGTTGGCACACATTCAAATACGGTTCTTCTCGCGCGGCATCTTGAACGCCGCCATGAATGTATGTGTGATATATTATCAAAAATAAAACAAGAACTCAAGGACGTTTATCTCATACTTAAGTAGGAGCCTACGGAGTTCAGTACTCTTGACAAGTCACGTCATCGTGAGATCAACATTTACATTTACCTAAGGTTATGAACTTGGGCGCACTAACAAGCTATCAGTATTGACGACTACTCACCCCCAGCTTACCTATACGCCAGCTTCCTCACGTTTCGATGTTGTTAAAAGTAGTAGTAATTAATTGAGTAAGTGGGTGAGAAGATTCTGCTTGGGTAGTATAGTGTCCCGCCGCCAAACAAATTTGCTGATCGTGGATTATTGGCCGGAATGATTTTCTGGTATCGGCTCGGCCCGTTCGGTCAGTAGCTCACCGAGATCCACGCAAAAGTGAAACCGAGCCTCCCGCCGGGAGGCGTGGGCTACATACCGCGAAAGGCAGGCGGAAGTAACCCGAACAGCTCGGAGGTAATCAGAGTGTGCGGCAATGGATGGCTGATACCTTTGGTGTATCACGAGTGACTGCAGCTCGATCGTGTTGATTTTGGTTGCCATTTCATTGAAATGAAGAACGCCTGAGTTCTCAATCCTCCAACCATCGGGGCCGTGATCATTTCCAGTTGTTCCTGTTTTGAAGAATGTTAGACGCGTCGACATCGTTGACTGAAGTCACCCCGATCCCCGCGGGCATGTCCCGTGAGAAGGCGATCGCCCTCATTCAAGATGCGGAACATCACATCAGATGCGACAGCGACATGAAGACCTACGCTTCCTGTACTCCCGAGACGCCGCCTAAGCTGCCGGACGATATCCAGCCCACGCAAGCGACCAAGTGCTACTCCGTAACCGACAGCGTACCGGCACTCTTCGGACACCGGGACGCTATGAGTTACAACGAGTATACCTGCACCAAAGACGGCGTCTTTGTTCATACTGCTGCGCCCCTCGAAGTGATGTTGGACACGCGTTGGCGAATCAGGGACGCCGAGGACGGTGGTCTGGAGATGGTGGCTGCAGTCGAGATCAGTTGCTCCCGGCTTATGATTGGCATGGTGAAGAAGCAATGCCAGAAGAACACGAAGGGTTTTCACCAGAGGCTGCTCAAAGGACACGGGGAATATCTCTAAACAGCTATTACATTGCGTAAGGCCAGCCTCAACTTACGATGAGGACGGATAGTTGGCTTGGCACAAGAAGAAACGGAAATGAACCAAACTTCTACGCACCAAATCTTACGATGTGCATTTAAGAGAACTATTAATATGATTTTGCAAATCTAATCATCAAGTTTAGATGGCTTCCCCTCTTCACTCTTGACCTTTTCCTGGCGGAACGCCTTTCTCAACTCGCACTTGCCGATGCTTTTGCCTCCGGCTTTGCATTCACTGCACACCTTGCCATGCTTGACGAGCAGAATATGCAGCCCGTACTTGTCTTCATCCGGAATCCTTACGTCTAGGTGCGCGTGCGTCTCGTCCCTCGAAGCGGACTTCGGCCTCCAGCCCAAAAGGCCAGTGATTCTCCACACGTGGGTGTCGACAGCAAAAGACTCCCGCTGAAGGCAAAACAGCAGCACGCAACTCGCAGTCTTGGGCCCCACGCCCTGGAAGCCGATGAGTTCCTGCATGGCTTCCTCGTTGCTGGCGCTGAAGAGATGGTCCAGCGAGTAGGTGCCGTACTTCTCCTTGACCTGGGTCAGAATGCTGATGATGACCTTGCTCTTGACCGCGCTCAGCCCGCCACACTTGATGGCGTCCTGCAACTTGGCTTTGCCGCCCTCGACGATCTTGTCCCACTCGTCGCTGCCGCCGTAGACGGCGTCCATGCTGCGCTTCGCGCGGGTGGAGTTGGTGTCGCTGGTGTTCTGGCTGAGGATGGTCCGCACCAGGGCGTCGAGGACGGAGGGAGAGTCTCCGCAGCCGGCCCGGGTTGTGGAGGCCTTGACCTCGGCGGGCCGCTCCCGCTTGCCGTGCAGGTCGGCCAGGATGCGGTGGGCGAGGCGGCACTCGTCCGGGGTCGGGTGCAGGAAGTCCGGGAAGGGTGACTTGTCGGCGTACTGGCTGTACGCCTTGAGCTTCTTAGACTGGAGGTCCTTCGGGGACTTGGAGACTTTGGGTTTCTTCTCTGGGCTCTCGGCCTTAACGTCCTCCTCCTCCTTCAGGGGCGTCGTCGGGGGCACGTTGGAAAGAAGGGCGGCGTCGTCTCCATCTTCTGTCTTGACTTTCTTGGACGGGGTGCCATTCGCGGTCTTGGCTGCCGTGCGTTTCCTTTTCTCTGTTTTTGACGAGTTTGTGTCTTTCGGTGAGTTTCGTGTTGCAGCACAGCTGCTCCTTGCTGGTTTTACGGAAGAGGGGGGTTCGGCTGGCGTTGAAGCGGCCGCCAGCCGAGCGCTGGACCGTGTTGCCCTCGCCATTGCAATGAGACTAGATCGCATACGTTGAGTTCTATGAAAAGTTGAGGCGGATTTCGATGGATCACGGCTGGGGAGGCAGGATGCACAGGTGAATTCAGAGCTGCATGAACATTGGGCTCAGGGGCAGCCACTGAGGCCGGACATGACGCGAAAAACCTCACTGGCTCCCGTCAGTGGTGATGTCAACGAGGACGCCCCACTGCCCCCACCAGTCCCTTCCGTTCCTGGCGAAGGCGACATTCTGTGTGGCCCGTGCCCGGGCAGTGCACAGACCATTCTCTGCGATTGGAGGATTGGAGAGACAGTGGGGGAGTACTCAGAGTACCTAGGAGGAGGCAGGCGGGAAGGAGCTCTGGAATTGTGTAATGTGCATCGCAACTTCCTTCTTGCCCGCAAATTGATAAAGAAGGTCACTTTCCTGACGGCAGGAACTTCCATGGCAACTGCCTCGGGGCCGCCGCTGCCTATTCCGCTGCCGCAATTCTTTTCGGAAAGGGGAAAGAAAGAGTGTCTTTCCCTGGGAGAATCCGCCAGCGCATATTCTCCCCGACTGCAACTGTTGTTTTGCTCCTCCAATCTGCCCGCAAATTAATATTTGCTTTTTCCTCTGCCCTTGGCACGTCGTTTTTCTGCCCAACAAACAGCCAAACCCTGGAGGAGATTATGCACTTCAGCTGCCTCCCGTCAGCCACTCGCAACTCGTTGAACCGTCTCCGCCCCCTTGCCAACGCATTTCGGGCCAGGGTCTCGAGGCAAAATCACGAACTTCGTCGCCAGCGACGGCACCGGAACACTTCCCCGTCCTCACCCCCCGGCCTCCAGCATGTCGACGCTCAACGTGCCGCATCGCACACCGCGAGCTCTTCCCCGCATCTCTGCATACGGCACCGTGGCCACGTGCATATTGGGCCGTTAAAATGGGCCACAGCTCCAGTATATCGGCCGTAAGGTACCGCGGCGTGTCCTGCAAGGATCGCCCACCTCACGCTTCGATCACTTCCTGAACTGGGCAGGATGCAGGGATCGCCCGTGGTGTTTGCTCGAAAGACGTCGACCGCGCCGAGAATCAGAACAGTTTCGACAACGAATGGGAATGGACAAGGAGCTTCCAAATCGCCCCGATTCCCAATCTATCTCAGAGAACACCGTATCACCCGGTGGAACTCCAAGACCTGCCTTCCGCTGCTACGACGAGAGCTCGTCACACGCGGCTGGCATGTTGCAATGTTGTCCTCCGGCAATCAGACACCAAGGCCGCACCGTGTCTCCTCAACACCCGCCCGAGGCGTCAATCAACCGCTGGAAATATCGATCCAGCATGCTGGGCGTGCGTTCCTCCGCCCTGAACTCCGTTAGCCAGGAGAAACCAAAGCGCCTACAAGCCACTGGGCCTGTCTGGATGAGTCGGCTCTCTTGGCGCGAAGCTTCGCTGTCAGAACACCACTGGCATCCCGCGAAACATTCGCCATGCCAAATCATGTCTCTTCCAAACTCAACGTCGACATGCAACCGATTGCCCATGTCTCGGTTGCAGCCATCCCACTCGGGCCCTCGTCTTCAGGGCAGCGATGCCGGGTTGTTGTAGCGCGGTTCTATTTTCAAACGGCCACCTCTGCATGTTGCAGACGTACAAAACGACCTTCTCTCGGCCGACTTGCTGGGTTACAGCACGCATACAGAGCCAACCTGCGGTGATTGGCCAGCATTCAGGGCCATGAGGGGACTCTGCCAGCCACAAACTCTCTATCGCAAATACGTGATCTTGGCGCTGGTGCAGTGCAACCCCAAATGTCTTGGAGGCATGCGGATCCCGCCGTGGGCTATCGCCAAGATCTGAAAGCGGGTTAGACCGTCCAGCCAGGAGATGTCGAGTTAGATTTGCTGGTGTGAACCGCGTGCCACTCGCTCACGGCTCAAAATGCTGCCGCTCCCTCACGTTCTAGACGTCTTCTTCTTCAATCAGGCACCACCCTCTCGTCGTCGTCGGCAAGCTCGAGCTCAAGGCAAACACCATCTCCGGCATCTGACCACCAGTCAACACCCATCGAATATCTGATCCGTCCGACGCTTTAGTTCCGTCAAAGAGAAATGCCATGCCTGATCAAAGCAGCATGGGCGACAAGTCTGTGAGCGTCGGCCGCCTGGACGCCGTGAACAGCAATAGCGTGGCCAGCACCGGCTCGCTGCTGGAGAAGAACCAGTACAGCCACCTCACGCTGTGGCAATCCATCAAGAAGTGGCGTCGCGTCGTCTTGTACTGCATTGGTATGACCTCGGCCATCTTGCTGTATGGCTACGACTATGTCATCGTGGGCACGGTGTCGGCCATGCCTAGCTTTCAGTATGCTTTCCCGCCTCTCATGGCATCGTTGCCGGACATTGGCTGACAAACGGCATCAAGGCGCGACTTCGGCCAGCAGCTCAACGACAAGTGGATTCTGCCCTCCCTATGGCTTGGTCTCTGGAACTTCGTCAGCCCTGGCTGCTCCATGATCGGATCCTTGGTTGGGGGTTTGTTCCAGGATCGGTTCGGTCGCCGGTCCTCACTCGCGGTCGGCTCTTTCTTGTCGGCGATAGGCGTCGCCGTCTGCTTCATCTCGAACCTGTCTCCCGACATCCACGCGCGACGCGGCATCTTCCTTGCTGGCAAGGGGTTCCAGGGCGGCGCTATCGGCATGGTGATGACAACCAGCCAAACGTTAGTCACTTGACTGCTTTTCCCTGGTTATTAGCATAACTAATGTCAGTGTCCAGATACATGTCAGAGATCCTACCGCCAAATCTGAGAGGACCCCTGCTCGCCTTCTTTCCGATTTTCACCTTGCTCGGACAGCTGATCGGGGCTGCTGTCATCTTTGCGTGTCTGAACCTGGAGAACGGATACACGCTTTGCTTTGCATCGCAGTGGCCCTTTTCTGCTATTCCCCTGCTGATGGCCTTCATCATCCCTGAGAGTCCCACCTACCTCATCCGCAGGAACCTAGACGACAAGGCCTACGAGGCTCAGAAGAAGCTGGACGTACCAGGTATGGACCCGGACACCACCCTCGACGTTATCCGACACAATATCGAGCACGAACGCCGACTCACGAACGCGACCTACATTGACTCCTTCCGCGGAGTGAACCTCCGGCGGACGCTGATCATCATGTTTGCCAACTCCTTGCCCAATATCTTTGGCCTCACGCTGCTTTCCAAATCCAGCTACTTCGTGCAAATGGTCGGAATGAAGGCGAACCTAAGTGTCATCGTGCTCATCCTCGGACTCGTCTGTGGCTTGATCGCGAACATCGCCAGTGTCTGGGTCCTCTCGAAGGTGGGGCGTAGAAAGCTCATCTTAAGCACACTGTCCATCCTGACTGTGATCTGGACCGCCATGGGCATCGCAGGTTGTTGGTCGGGCCCTGTGACCGTTTGGTAAGTTTTCCCGAATATTCCTTGGGCCGCCAAGACTTGGACTGACCTTCTGTCCCAGGTACACTGCCATATCGCTGATAGTGGTTGTCATCGTGGCAGGCCTAGGAGTCTGGCCCGCCTCGCACGTCGTCGGCGGCGAGACCTCTGCGCTACATCTGCGCTCCAAGGCCCAAGGTATCGGCTGGTTCACGGCCGGTGCGAACAATTCCATCTTCGGGTTTGTGCTGCCGTACCTCTTCAACCCCGACAAGGGCAACCTTAAAGCCAAGACCGGTTTCGTGTATGCCGGACTTTGTGCTCTCGGGCTTGTCATCTCCTTTCTGTGCATTCCCGAGATGAAGGGACGGACGCCGGCAGAGATTGATCGCATGTTTGAGTCGAAGCTACCGGCACGGCAGTTCCGACACTGGACCAACGCATCCGCCGAAGGGGATGACAAGAGCGCGGCAAGAGACGAGAGCGCCGGTGTGTAATGTCCTAGGTGTTACTCTTACCTATCATGAATGCAAAATCCTTCGTTTCTGGTGACAGACGGCAAAATCGGAATCAGGCTGCGCCTCAAGCGCGCTCATTTGCACCTGCCTCACGTCGCAGTGAGTGAAACCTGGCTGCGTACACTGTCGTGGCGATGTTTTTCGTCTGATAATGCAGTTGCCAAGCGTCTGTAACCGTTGCGCATCGACCTCCAAACAGGTTTTCGTCCGTGAGCCTCGCCTCTTTTCAACGGCTCTGCACTGCAGAGTCTTGCAATTCGCCGATTCTTTTCGTACTCTAGCGACGAGGGTCGATCAGTTAACCAATTTGCAGGAAGGCTGCCCACCACTAATGAGAGTGCAATCCATTGAAAGAAATGGTAATCACGGTAGGCAGCACACCATCTTGCAGCATCATTGTATTATAGCTGACCTCTGACAGCGCCGAGCCTGCAGCAAGTCTGCAGGCCCGAAGATGGGATCAACACGGTACGTGTGGTCGCAAAGTCTAAACTCATGTCGGTCTGCGGGCGCGCCGATGGCCCCGTGATGATGAGTAGAATCTGCAAGATCCTTTTGCTCGAGCAGCGTCAGTGGCTGTGTTTTGTTTCCACTCGCCCATGACGTGAGACGACATGGTCGGGCATCCACCGTCAGCATGTCCATGTACGCCACGCCGGATGTGGCAGCAAGACGTCTTCGATCAGGAGGAACGATTGGACAGTGTGCCAAATACGTATGCTGACGTTCCTTTCAAGGCCAATAACCCGCCGATTTTCGCCGCGAAAACAGTGAACGGGGAGAGTTGATTGGAAATAAGTGCCCGCCTTGAAATTTCACGCGGTAGGCAGCCAGATTAATTTTCAGTACTGAGCACAGCCTGCTGAGGCCATCAGCAACCGAGTCAGCGGTAACCCGACGTCCTGGGAAAGAAAAGAACTTCTGCCATCGGCCCGGGAAACACCCCCGAACTGGGCTGTCCCAAGACTGTCTGTTCGAGATCCCGGCTCGATCGTCTGATATCTTGAGACAGGCAAACAGTTCCTGGCCGGCACTCCAACAAGTTGGTAGTGAACTTTGAGAAACCGCCACTCAGTATGCACCAATGAGGCACGCACGGGTCCCGAGGGTCGGGTTCGGGTACAACACAACCTGCCGGGGACTAGTTCGCTCAAGAGTCGGAAGCAAGCGGTTGCAACCCAAGCAGGAGGGACCCGAGCTAAGCCACCCGTCAAACTGGATGGGCATGGGCATGGGCATGGGCAAGCAAGGATGGGGATCCAAGTCAGCACTGAGCCTCATGACAATAACACGGCTCCATCAGCCTGTCAGCACTCAAAGGGCCAGCCACAGAGTTTTGGCCCGCCATGACTGGAGCGGAAGTACCTCTCAACGGTGAGTGTTTCCAACATGATCAGCTCAATCTTGACAGGGCCTCACGAACATGCCACCCGAGTGCGGGCGCCTTCCACGAACCCATGTCCGAGTCCTGCTCCCAAGATATCAGCATCTACACACCCCACGCGCCAGAATCCGCGGTACGGGTGCCACCCACAGCCAGAGCCGTTCCACCCAAAACGAGTTTCAGCCCTGGACCGCATCCATGTGGCGTCAGTGGGCGCTACTTCGCACTGATCAACCCGGCGATCGCCAATGAAACGAGCGAGACAATGATAGCGTGGAAGCCAGCGAAGCCCATGCCGAGCCGCACACAAGCGGGCGAGCGTCCAGACGTGGTGGGCTCCCCGCTCTTCGCCTTAGACGGCCTAGCTCGCCTTCCGTCCTCTACTCCCACTTGAGACTGAAATTGTGATACTCCGTGAGGCTCAAGATTGCTGCAGCCTGCACAGCGAGAAGCGTGTAAGCCGTTATGTACCTCAGCTACCTTGCGCTAGTCCTACCCTCGTCGCAGGCGCCAGCGCACGGTGACCCATGCCAAAAGCGCGATTGCCACGTCTGGTCAACCCAATACAGCACCGACTGGGTATGTGTGCTGCGAGGATTCCATGGATACTAAAGAAGGGTGCGCACCTGCAGCTTTCAACTCGGTTTGCCTTCCTCTTGTCAGCACTTTCAACCTTTACCTTTGCCAGCTTGCACCGGACAGTCTCGAGCAGCCACTGTCACGATGGAGTCCAGCGAGAGACAGCAGCACGACAGCATGTTGTCGACGGGGACGTATGCCTCCACGGCGTACGACCCGGCGGCATACACTCCCATCAAGGAGACGAAAGAACATGAGCAGCGAGGGGCTTCGGACCCCATGTTGGTGGACGAGTCTGCCATGCCCGTTCCGGAATGGAAGGCATCGAGGCACCAGATGATCATCATCATCACGCTGTCCATCATGTCCTTTGTCATTGCCTTGGACGCCAACGTTATCGTAACATCTTTGAGTGTAAGTCTCATCAGTCTAGCGTCCTTGTCGTGAGATGTACATACTGACTTCTGGCGGAACAGTCCATTATCCAGGATATTGGCGGAACGTCGACGCAAGCCTTCTGGGTTGGCACCGCCTACCTGATCTCGTGTGCCGTCGCCATGCCTTTCCTGGCTTCCCTCAGCGATATCTTCGGCCGGCCCATCATTCTCATCGGCAGCATCATCCTTTTCACTGTCGGTACTATTTTGTGCTGCGTTGCCGGCGGCATTGGTCTTTTGCTCGGTGGCCGTGTCATTCAAGGTATTGGTGCTGGTGGCATGTACGTCCTCAGTCTGGTCGTCTTCACCGACATTGTGCCTCTGCGACACCGACCGAAGCTCTACGGAATCATGTGAGTTAACAGTTCCCGTCTCTCTGCACAAAGTCCGCTGACCACCGTAGCCAAATGGCTTGGGCTATCGGCTCTCTCGTTGGTCCCATCATCGGTGGTGCTATCGCGGAGCACACCACCTGGAGATGGATCTTCTACATCAACTTCCCCATCTGCGGCTACTCTCTTCTTGCCGTCCCTGTTCTGCTGACTTTGAAGCCTCCCACGGCAACTTTTGGCGAGAAGCTCAAGCGCGTTGACTGGCTTGGCGGCTTCTTGTTCATCGGTTCCATGGTGACCTTCCTTGTCGGCATCTCATGGGGTGGTAACGACTTCCCGTGGCGCAGCGCACAGACTTTGGTGCCTGTGTTCATTGGCGCTGCTGGTTTGGCAGTCTCCCTGTTCTACGAGAACAAGTACGCCAAGTATCCGTTCTTGAAGAAGGTCCTTTTCCCAGACGTCAGCGCCATTATCGTCTACATTCTTGGTCTTCTGCAGGGATTTATCGTAAGTCTTCTCTTCATGCGCGGTTTGCACATGCTAACGCCGTCGCAGCTCTACGGCCAGCTTTACTATGTCCCGTTCTACTTCCTCTCTGTCGATCAGTACAGCCCCACCATGGCTGGTGTTGCCATGCTGCCAGTCACCCTGTTGCTGCTCCCTGGCTCCATCATCTCCGGCATCCTCGTCTCTCGTTTCAACGCCTACCGCTGGTCCATCTGGATTGGCTGGGCTCTCATGGCGCTCGCCTCCGGCTTGCTCATTTACTGGGACGTTGACACTTCCGTGGCCGTCCACGTGGTGACTCTGGTCATTGGCGGCGTTGGCCATGGCTTCGTCCTCAATGCCCAGACGTTTGTCACCGGCGCCATGGTTGACCCCCAGAACTCGGGCCACGCCGCCTCCATGTACCTCTTCCTGCGCATGCTGGGCTGTGCCATCGGCGTCAACGTTGGCTCGACCACGTTCCAGAATGTCATGGCGCTGAAGCTCGAGCGCAAGGGTATCGCCACGGACATTGCCCAGCGCGCCGAGGAATACCTCCTCGTCGTCAAGACTCTGCCCGACGGCACTTTCAAGGATGCCATTCTCGAGTCGTATGCTTTCGGCTTCAAGGGTGTCCACGGCGTCTACGTCTCTCTCGCCGTGATCGCCTTCTTCGCCAGTTTCTTCATCCGCCACTACGACCTCAACAGGATGCATGAGACGGCGCACACGCTGCAGGAGAATCGCGTGTCGAGGATGTTTGACGCTCGCCGGCAGAGGGGTGAGCGCATCCCTACGTCTGACGAGAGCTCCTAGGCTCATGGCACGGCAGAGGAAATTTACTAGAATTTCCCCTTGGTTTTTACGACGGAATTATACGACGGATGGCAGTCGTTCTACACTGCACTGAGCATGGAGTTTGCGGTATCATAGAATAGGTAGTCCTGGTGATGGATGTAGTTGTTTCATTTGGTTTTCTCATCATGACGGCATCATTCCTTTACATGACCTTAGTCAGTAGCAGAAATAACAACCCACAATCTCCAAAATACTCTGATTCTGTGTCTACATGCTTCTCCGGTCATCGTCGAGGTTTTTGGCGCCCTCTCCCAAGGCTTCAGCCAGGACGCTAGCCTTGTACTCCTCATACTTGCGCATCTTCCGTCTCGCCAGACCAGGCGCCTCGAAGAGGATGTCCATGTCCTCCAGCGGCACGCCGCGCGTCTCGGGAACAAACAGGTACACATAAACCCCGCCCACCACGGTCATGGACCCGAAGAATAGGAAGGTGCCGTAGGTGATGGTGCGGAACATGTAGGTGATGGCGTACGAGACGTAGAACTCGCCAAGCCAGTGCGAGCAGGTCGTCAGGACGAGGCAGAAGGACCGAATGCGCGTGGGGAAGATCTCGGAGGCGATGATCCAGGGCAGGTTCCAGCCGACGGCCTGTTGCGAGATAAGAATGTGAGTCAGCTCGCGCTGGATACATGCGGGTGTGGATTCCGCGGCGTATGGTTATTTCGTTGACGTGTGTCAGGGTGGCGTGCATGCGCCGCGAAACGTGAACGTCTTTTTCCATGTTTGTGACACCCGTCGGAAAGGGGTTTCATTCGTGATGGCGTTTGTGGTGGCTGAAGTGAAAATAGACGACGTGGGGGTGGTTCTCGAACCTCGAGCCGCATTTGCCAAGGGGTAAAAAAGTGCTTAAAGTGCAAAAAGGTGTGTCCAATGGAAAAGCCAATTCGACGGGCCAAGACAAGATGCAGGGGGGAGGGCAAATGAGAAAAGAAGAAAAAAACAACTCACGTAGCCTGCTCCAAAGATGTAGATAAATGCGGCCGCAGAGTTGCTCGCCGCGTTGGGCGGCAGGGATGTGTTGAACGAGTCGGTGATGGCGGAGAAGGCGGCGACGTAGTACATGCTGAAGGCGCACATGATGGAGCCGGCGAAGAGCAGCGCGCGGCGGCTGAAGCGGTCGACGAGGTAGAGGAAGGTCACCGTCGCGGCGATGCCCTTGACGATGCCGTAGATGCCCGTCGAGAGGAGCTTTGCCTCCTGGATGCGGGTTGGTTAGCCTCGTCTTACACACCACACCGCTCGACGCGCTGGAGATGAGCACGCTGCGAAGTCTTTTTGTTCCCAGGCGCTGGATGGACATGCTGCGAAGTCTTTTTGTCCCCCAGGGGGATTCCAGCCACGAAATACAGAGTTGGAACTTTTGTGGCAGGTGATTGGGTGGTTTCCGATGCCATGCAGGGAGACGAGAGGAAAACACCACCAATCCTGGCCACGATGTCCCCCGGCAGGCAAAGAGGACGACGATATGGGACGGGTGAAAGGAAGTACAGGAGGTGGACTTACAGCACCGTGGAAGCCCAAGACCCCGAAAAAGGTGACGGCAAAGTTGTTCATGCCGTTGATCCCTGTCGAGTTCTGCAGCAGCATCAGGAGACAGCCGTGCGCCACGCGCGGCAGCATGCGGCGGCTGAACGTCTCGGAGGTGACGGCGCGCAGGCCCGAGGCGGAGGAGATGGAGACCTCGTGCTCGGCCTGGCGCTCGTAGCCGGCGAGTTCCTCGGCGACGTACGGGTGGGTCTCCGGGAGGCGGCGGAGGCGGACGAGGGCGGCTGCGGCGTCGGCGCGGCGGTTGCGGAGGTAGTACCACCGGGGGGACTCGGAGAGGGGGACGAGGCCGATGATCATGAGGGTGGCGGGGATGAATTGGAAGGAGATGGGGATGTGCCACTGTCTGTCGCCGACGGGGGAGATCTGCGGGGGGGTGTGGGTTTAGACGAGGCGGACGTCTTGGACGAAGAGAAGTCTTACGTTTTGCTGGACGCCAAAGTTGATCCAGAACCCGATGATCGTGCCGATTTGCACACCGATTTCGAACTATCGTCACCATATGCTACGTCAGTGGCTACCTTATGTGTGATCGGCTGCGGAGGCGCTTACACATCCGACGATGCCTCCACGCGCCGCGGGGGGCGCACATTCAGCCAGATACTGCGGCACGGCAAACGTCGTGCCTCCCACGCCGATGCCGCTGATGATGCGGCCGACGTAGAACATGGGCAGGTTGCCGCCACCGGCTATCTGCAGCACGACGCCGACGTTGAAGATGGCGGCGGCGGTGATGAGGGCGAGACGGCGGCCGAAGCGCTCGTTGAAGAAGTAGATGATCGGGACGCCGAAGAAGGCTCCCGCTTGGACTGGCGTGGCGACATTCCCTGTTAGCCCATTCTTCATGTTCGTTCATGTCCGAGCGAAATCGAAATCGGTTCTAAATGCAAAAGCCACAAGCCACTTACAGGTGTTAATCATGTGTGCCTGGATGGCGCCCGCATCGCGATCGGCTAGGCTGAAACGGTCGATGAAGGACGGCAGGGCGAACACGCCGCTCATGAAGGCGAGGTCGTAGCCGAAGATGATGGAGCCGCAGCTCGCGACGAAGATTACCCAGAAGAGGTGCCGGTTGAAGACCTCGGGCGGCGTCGAGCCGTCTTTGGCGTTGAAGGTGAACTTCATCTTGGCCCACGTGTATTAGGTTGCTTGATCAAGTCTACTACGTAGTTGTATCCTGACTTCGCTCCTGGGAACACCATTTGTGTATGTTGAGACGCGGTTTGACTTGTTTGAGAAGGGGAACAGGGCAGAACTGAGAAGCCGACTAGACCAGGGGAGCAACTAACGAACGACGCCAACTCCGATGAATTCCTCTCCACGGAAAGCTGACATGCGGTCTTATCTCGAATAGCTATCTCTGGCATGATTTATTTGGAGACTTGGGCCACTTAGTCTTGCTCTTTTGATAGTATCCCGGTAAATCGTGCCGCGAACTCCATCGTGATGCGTCAGAATCTGAGGTAAATGAACTTGGGGAGCGGGGCTGAGACGCGGACAAGCATCGTCGGAACCCAACGCCGGTACCAGTAGAGTCCTTGAGGATGGACTAGATTGAGTGTGAAACAGAACTTACCATTGATGTCTCAGTGGAATTGTGCTCTGCTCTCGAGTTGATGCCTTGAACGACTTCGAACACGATCATGACCCGGAGAATTACCGGATTAGGAAACACGCCGTATGATGTTTCGGTGCCATGTCCCGAACCACCTCCAGGCGAAATCATGCCCAATTTTCTCCTGGATGAAGATTCTGCACTATTGGAACTACCATGAGGAGTTGCTCAACTGAAAATTAGGCATGAAAAGTATTATTTGAGCGCGGCATTCGCTCTTTGTTTGAAATAGTAGCTGCTTTCCTTCAGCCGTATCGCCAGCTCGAATTCGCAGGCCGGCAGATCTGTAGATATCCAATGAACCATCGAACAGAAAGACCGGGTCAACAATCCCCCAGGATGCAAGCATTGTTGTCATCGAACCAGATAAGAGCTGCAAGGTTGTGTTCGCTGTCAAGTCAGACTGATTTCGACATATCGGCGAGACTTTCCCTGCCCTGAACTCAATATTAAGAACAAGCTGGAATCTAGGAAATCACCGATTATCGGTAGAACGGTGACAGGCACAACATAATCAAAAGCAGATAGGAACTTGTAGTGTCTTTTATTAACAATTCACGAGAGTCATCTCCCGATAACGAGCGGCTAGCGCCGGCGCTACTCCGCTCCGAGCTTCGGAGCCCCATTTCCCTATCGCCCGTAACTCTCGCCTACTATCCTTGTCCGTCGCCCCTCAACCCCCGAAATCCAAACAACACAACCTGAGGGACAGACAACTCGGCAGAACTGCTCTCACCGCCATCGAAGCCGTCTTGCGCAACGATCTAAGATGGACTCGGAGTCTCATGCATCACCTAGACGGTTGTCGTCGGGAGGAAGGGTAGGCGGCAGCCGCGACGCGGCTAAGACCATTTCGGCGTAAGTCTCCGAACCCCTCCCGAACACTTCCCGGAGGGCTGGCTCCTCAACCTCGGGCTGGATCGTCTGCCTCCCACGAGCGTTGAAAGGACGTATTAATGTGATAATGACTAACAAGTCGGGTCTATCAATAGTTGTCTGACGTGCAGACGGAAAAAAGTCAAGTGCTCCGGCGACAACCCATGCACGTATTGCAGCAGGCGTGAACTGGAGTGCAAGTTCCCGGAGCCAGGCAAGAAGCGGGTCTATTCCGTTACGTCAGTGAGATACGACCTCGTGCTTTGGCTAGCCGTTGACATTTCAGTAGGAGGATACAAGATCTTCAGGAAAGGCTAGCTCGGTACGAGAGTCAAGGGCTTGTCTTCACGCCAGTAGATGGTAGGTCATGTTGAGCACGTCAAGTCGGACTGCTGTCTGACATTTAACAAGGCATAAGAGAGACCGATACAGTCAGAGTTACTGGCGGGTCGGCGGAGTCCCCATTACGATCCCCTGCAGCAAGTCGGCATGGAGCTACTGCCCAGACGCCGACGGACAACGCGACGCAGGTCAACGCTGCTTCCACGTTGCTGGGTCTGGCGCTTGACCAACTCACGTCTCCAAACCCGACCAATACCATTTCGAGAGGCAACACCAGCAATGTGATTGAGTCCTCTCCCGGATCAGGTAGGCATAGTAGATCCTGCTTGGTCTTCTTTCACCTCTGGCCGTCAATGTTCTGACAAAAGCCTAGCCATCCCAGCGGACTCCTCTCTAAGCTCCAGCCACACTTTCGGATCTCGACTGCAAAACTTGTTGGAGCACCCGCGATTAGGTGGCCGAGATAGTATCCAACAACGAGACCGCGAGCTTTCACATCCGGTCAATGCTAAGTCGAAAGATGATGACCCTACCCTTCCTTCTGAGGAAGATGGTCGAAAACTCTTTGATAGCATGTCATTTTTCATCGGATATACCCAGCACCATATCGATACACGGGAATTCTCTGACCGGCTCGCATTTTTCTACGCCAACCTCGGCGATCCGTCCCAGACGCAAACACCGTGGTACCTAGAAATGTTGCTTGTGTTTGCCATCGGTAAGCTTTTCTCGGGATCCTTTGATTCCGAGGACAGGACAGAACTGCCCGGATGGCGCATGTTTACTTATGTCCAGTCCAAACTGCCCAGCTTGAGCGAGCTATTCAGCCTGGGAAAACTGGGTGTTGAAATACATGCTTTAGTAGCGGTTTATCTGCAGAATGCAAACAAGAAGGAAGAGGCGTATCTTTATGTGAGCTGCATAGCCCTTCCACCTGATGAAGATCTGATATCTCTAATACTGGGGTTTAGATCAGCTCTGCGCTAAGACTCGCGACGACGCATGGGTACCATCGGAAGTCGGGAACGAACCACTTGCTTCAGTCGGAGAAGGTGCACTTGAACCGCTTGTGGTGGACAGTGTACATGCAAGAAAGGTAACAGGAAAGATTTGGCCTATTGAGGTTGCGTTGAACTAACCTGGAAATCTGACAGACGACTCGCTGCAGCTAGCGGCAACCCTTCGGGTATCTCAGACGATGTCATCGAAATAGACATGCCGACCGACTCGCCCGGCTTCCCCCCAGCCCTTCCCTTACGAACCAACATCAAAATTGCGAGGGTAACTGGGCGCATATTGTCGAGTAAGTTACTACTTGGGTCTTTTGGTGTCCGGACAGTCGCTTACCTGTCTGCTTTAACAGCGATATACGGACCAGGAAATCATCCAGAAGAGACATTTGTGCCCAATGTTCAAGACATTGTACAGTCTCTCTATTGGATAGCTAAAGAGATACCAGGAGAATTTTCGAGCAAGTCGTTTGACATACCGTCAATGGAGGGGGACGTTTCGCTGAGGACATCGGCGTACCTTCACATGATGCTCTATCAAGTAAGTTGCCCGCCCCTCCTTCGTCGCGACTGTATTAATTATTTTTGAAGGCCATCCTCCTGACCATCCGGCCAGTCATGCTGCATGTGTCGAAGCTCATTTTTGATGATGACAACGGCGGCGGTTTGAGCCTAGGAACCTCCCCCCTGGGTAGACTGAGTCGCACATGCTCAGAAGCCGCACGAAGGTTACTGGACGTGTTGATGTCGTTGCGGAAGCTGAACATGTTGAGTGAGTTCATTTCCCGAATCATGTCTCTTGGGCATCACTGACAGATTCTCTCTCTCTCTCAGCGACATTTGGATTTTTCGACCTCGACGCCATATTCTCCGCCGCCTTCATCATGATTCTGACACTGATCATCGATTCAACTTGCGAGGAAAGTCAAAAACTTGCACCAAGCCCGGGCTTGCCGGATGCTTTGGAGATCCTTGACTATCTGGTGGGCCGCGGAAATGAGTTCGCTCTCCAAAGAGCCCGCGAAGTCCGCCGGATGAGAGACCACCTGTCGACCTTCCTGGACATTC
Source organism: Colletotrichum tropicicola (assembly GCA_025962755.1). Taxonomy (NCBI): domain Eukaryota; kingdom Fungi; phylum Ascomycota; class Sordariomycetes; order Glomerellales; family Glomerellaceae; genus Colletotrichum; species Colletotrichum tropicicola. The sequence goes on from JAOWMA010000435.1 coordinate 33,148, forward strand.
CCAAAAATAGCCCAAGCGACTTCCGGTCAAACCGGCCCAGTACGGCCAACGCGCATGCACCTGCCGATCGACAGCAGTCGAGCATCGTCGTGTCCGTGGGCGACGACAAAGCCCAGGACCGATCGGTCTTCCCCGAGTCCACGCCAAAGAATCCCGGCGACGGCCTCACGCCCTCTGGAAGGACAAGCCAGCTTGGGTCCAGGAGTTTGCTGGATTCGAGTCTGTGGAACGATATTTCGTATCTCTGGATGCAGCCTCCTGGCGTCGCCGACGAAGCCCAGCCCTTTGAGCCGGCGAATGGCATGACGGAAATGTTGATGGACGATGCGTACAACTGCTATTCTATTTACCATAACCAGGACATGGCTCTCACTGGCCAGGATCTGGGTGATTTCGGGGAGCTGGAGAGACATATTCTTGGTTTCGGGAATTAGATCATGGGGTCAATGACAATTAGGTATGTGGTTTTCTGGGCTTTGGAGCCGGCGTATCAGTTACATGTGAAGAACCGTAGAACGGCATTGAACAGTCGTTGGTTGTTCAACGGTAGCATCCCGGATTTAGAGAAGCCGACGGAGTCGGGGGGAATTTCTCCGGTGCTCATGGTCGGGGATTTGATTGCCGGGGCGTAACATAGTTACTTCAGGAGCACTATGTCGTGATTCGAAAGAACATTCACGCTTGGTCAGAAGAAGCCAGTGTTCTGGCCCCTGAGCTTTAAATCAGCCAAGAGCCATCCAATGATAAGACAGTGCGCTTCATTTTTCTCACTATATCAAGCCTACCTTATATCAACTCAGGGTGGCCTCAAAAGGCTTTAGGCATTTTGTCAGAGGCCTCTCTGGTAGGGGGTTTGGCTAGGAGTGAAAGGGTCAACGAGAGGGCACTCAGCTAAGGTAGGTCTGTGTTTGTTCTGGCATTCGATCCTAAACCTCCCCTTAGTGGGCTGATGAGGGCTTTTGTCCCTCATCCCTAGCTGACTGCCTACAGGGGCCCCCTTGGGCCCCCCCAGTGGGCCCCCTCTCCTGGGCACCTGACACATTTCCCATGACAACTCTCTTGGTTGTAGGATAAAACGCCCACTTCACAGCTTGGCAATGGACATGACCTTCTACTGGTACCTAACAGAGGTGTTAATAGTGACCAATGTTGAAACGGCATACTGTGTTGTGCACTGGGTCTTTTCAGCCATAAAATCGTTCTTTCCAGGGCTGAAAAAATGTATCGCGATGACTTATGAGAAGTGCCGTGGCGATAGACGGGGCGAAGTGCCAACTTCTTTCGGGCCGTATTACCACATACCTAGAAGCCAGGCATTTTCAAGGCCAGTAGCACGAAGACTGGCGTGTTAAGTTTTGACCTCGCTTCGCAAGTACATTGGGTAATGTTTAAATTGTAGAGATGTAACGAAAGTTGTAGCGTGTGTGGTTTCGCGGTTTAAAACTGTCGCGCTTTGACGGACACCGCCGCGTCGGACTCGGAATTAAGTGAAGAGGCGAGCCCGCCACTCCGAGTATTTGAGTTTCGTAAGTCCCACTGTTGACAACCCCTGATGTAGATCTTCGCAGTGGCCTGATCTGCTGACTTTGTGGGCTAGAGGGCGAAGTGTGAAATTTTGTGTGATTAATCCAATTGAGCTGACAAACTGCCATCCAACGCCCCCTACCCCCTACCCCCTACCCCCTACCCCTACCCTCTCTACTTATCTTAATCTCTAGTTTTATTAATAATACTATATATTTTTTTCTAAAAGTTTTTATAATTATTAATTTACTTAATCTCCTTTATATTTAAATCTACTATAAAATTACCTTATATTTTAGTAAAAATTCTCCTAATAATATTAATTTAGTATTTCTATTTTTTTAATAAACCTAGTTAATATTAAATAATATATATAGTAGTAATATAAAGTATATACTAAACTTTAAGTAGAGTAGTTTAAAGAAGTTAATTAATT